>JACJUY010001102.1:152572-163635 GCA_014220935.1 Platorchestia sp. MABIK
ATGTAAATTAACTGAACTTGACCAGACATGCTCTGCATAAAATACGCTAGAACTGATAAGTGACATCGGGTGCGTGGATCAGAATAAAGAAATTAGTATATTTCCATTAAATTTCAATTGAGTAATTTATGGTATATAAATTTATGGTATATAAAGTCAGACTCACCATTTTATTTTCATCGTAGGTGGAATATTCATTGCCATTGTTTTGCGTCTTTGTTAGAGATTCGTTTTGCAAATTTTCCTCGTATTTTTACGAGTGAGGAGGCCACTTTTCTATGTAAGAACTTTTGCTCACTCTTCAAATCCATCCTTTTTCAGGCAACGGAAATCATTGAAAACATCGTGTGTTCCTTGATTCTATTTGATTACGCTATACTACTCCTACTATTTAAGCACCATGAGAACACTGTATATAATTAGCTACGTATGGTAATTATCATAGCTCATATGTGAAGAGAAATTGTTTACAAATTGAAGCCCCATAACGATACGCATCACAGCTGCTGCATTCCCAACTTAAAATAAAGGCTGGTCTTCTTATGAGGCTACGTCAGAGCGAGGGTGTCCCAGACTTCTTTGTTAGCTTGTGCGTCAGCACTCGAGCTCTCAGTGAGTCATTATTACAAGATGTAGACATGAGCAGCTCTGGGCCAGGCTTCTGCCATCGAACGTTTTGCGTAACTACCGTGCGCAAATAACTCATTTAGTATTTCTTAACTGTGGCTATTAATGTATGAGAATTTTTATTAATGATTATGCAAAGCTTTTACACGTACGAGTATTTATGAATGAAAAATTACGAATGTAGGTCACAATAACATAAGCGATGATTGTAACTTGACGTTTTTGTGTCTCAATTAACGAGTAGATCCTGGAAAGGCTAGACCATTCAGAGTCATGTGATGATTTACTTCAATTTGAACAGGTATTCTCTTGCTAATCCCCTGGTGCTTCGTAATCTACATTTATAAAATTTTGCGTGTTAATTTTATCAATTTTATTCAATAAACCGTTCAATTCTTTATGGAAGTTTTAAATCATCCTACCCTCTACCCGTACTCAAAAAAGGAGAGACAAAAAAAGAATTTTCAAACAGCACATAAATAAAGAGCTGCGCCTCTAAGACACGACAGATCTTGCACAACGGTGCGCAATGAACTCCAAATCTGCATTTGTTTCAAGTCAATTTCCTAAAAATTCTTCATGCAATTGTAATTTTATACACTGATTATTTTCACATTCTTTTACAAAATCAAAATGGATGTATTTTATGTTGTAATGATTTTTGATGGGTAATTAAATTTTGTCCTTTTTAGTTAGGCAGTGTATTAAATTTTGCATCATGAGGAAGCAAAATAAAAATTATTGCATTACATGGCACTTTTGAATAAATCCATTACAAATTATTTAGATACATTGAGAGAAATTTTGACACACCTTGTGTGTCAAACGGTCATTTCAACCTAAATAGTGAAATCAAATGATTGACCAAGAAATAACATATGAATACAATTTTTTGAAACTTAATTATGAATTTCTACCATAATAAAATGAAGTAGAGAGAGATAAAATTAAGAGCACCTTATTTAAATAAGTTGGTTTACAAAATAAATTACAATCAATTAGGTTTTAAATATCTCTCAATGTAAAGCTACTAAATTGAAGGGTAGACTTAAATAAATTGGCAATTGTAACGTCAGACTCTAATACACCGTTGGGAAAAAAGAACAAAATATGTTCTCGTGGATAATTATCCCTGGAATAAATGCAAAACATGGATAATTTTTTTCAGGTTTCCCATAAATCACGTACACATTTTTCTTGAATAGCATTCATAAATCATGATTGAGATGAAAGAGAATCTTCATGACTTTAATTTAATTTATTATGTTGTGGGAAAATACTAAATCCTCCCCTGCGCGGTGATTTTTCCCCGTTTGATAAAATGAGTGTCTAAAATGGGTACCGGCTTGACCGGGGTTAACTGTCATCGCATCCTAAGTTATGAGGCATTTGAAAAACAATGTATAAGATGATATGTATAAGGCTTGATTAATTGGAATAAAGCATTTTTTTTGCCTTCTGTCTCCCTTCCCCCATGGAGAAATCACCCGGAAAAAACAAAGGTAAGACAGTTTTCATTCACGTAACATGATACAATGCGGACATTACAGTGAATTAAGCATAAACGTTGGCAAATATCCCCATTGCCTATGGGAAGTGATTTGATTGCAGGAAAGGTTTGACAGCCATCCTTTCGTCCTGATATCCCGAATGCAAATTTGGGCATGGGGTGATTTTCCTTTCGGATCAAGAACGTGTTCTAAAGTATCTGTGGACCAACTTTAAATAAAGGTTCCAGGTGCCAAAAGACATACCTATTTCATTAAGGATGTTGGTGATGAATTTTGTCCTATGCCCACGTCACTCTCAGCGCCAGTGTTCGAGCTAGCTCACACTGGCTTAAGGATCGCAGCGTCAGCCACCTTAATTAAGCAGACCTTGAATGCTGTGTGGACAATCCATGCCAACATATTTCAATTACGCATGTAATCAAGAAAATAAGCCGAGATTTGTGTCTGCAATAAGTGTATGTATCACGGTAGTGTGTACCTAATCGTAAACTGCAGTGACTCTTGAATGCGGCGAAGAAGCGCCTAGTGTTCCCAGCGCGACGACAAGTGTGCAGGAAAATGAGCCACGCTGGCAGGCATTTTATCGTTGGCGGATTTTTCAAAAAAAGCTATTTAAGTTAAAAAATCCTTAAAAGTACGGGATTTAAAGAAGAAAATTTGTTCTACTTGTTCATGAATACAAGCAATTTAGGAGAATTCTAAAAAACTGTGGAAAAGCTTTGAAGTACTAGCTATTATTAGTTAGATTGATTTATTCAAGCAATGTTTTGTTGCAATGCATTTTGAGTATTTTAGTAAAATTATCAAGTATTTTTCACACAGGTTTTATAAAAAATACCCCCGTGCACTTTCAAACACCTCATATAGAGAGAGGAATTGTGGTAAATTTGGTTGTGTGATTGTTCTGTAAATATTGACACACGTTTATGATATCTCATTGAAATCGTTTTTGATATTTACGTCCGCCAGGTGAGTAACTGTGAGTTACGTAAGCTGGGTGGCCACAAAGGTAATTTTTTGTAGATTATTGGACAAATGTGCTTAATTATGCTAAAATAAATCGATGTACGACAACATTTCATATCCAGTGACTTTCCAGCTGCAGATCCTCCTGGATCCCTGAAGAAGAAGAAGAAAATATTATCTCCGCGGACGGGAAGTTCATCCGATTATTTCGAATTTTTGACCACTTGTTGTGAGTGTTGTGACTACTAAAATACTTTATTTAATCATTCTTCTGTCGTGGAATGGATCGAAACGGCGAAAAAAACGAATATTCATTTAACGAGGATTCATCGCCGTCTAGCAGTAACGACTGTGATAACTTGAATGGAACCTCGGATGACACCGAAAATAACAGCAGTGAAATTTTGACCAGCGCGTCGTCCGAAATTTTGCCAAATGATAGATATTCTCATGAGCATCCTATGCCTAGCGTTAATTCTCCATCAAGACCAAGGGTCCAGCTAAGAAATGCTACTCGCACTCCTCAACTTCCTCAGACTTCAAACGAGAGACCCAACTTGCCACACTCTGATGGTCTGTTATAAACAGAATTGCTTGCGATTTTTCTTAAGAATTAAGTGTAGTTAAGGCAAGAATTTCTGTTTAGCTGTAATGAGTACCTTATAAAGTTTATTGTAAATTAATTTGGAATTTTTTGAGGCAGCTCAACATTGCACTCTTGGCTACATATGGAGATTTGAGTGCACTGTCTTTTGTGCCCAATTAGGTTTTACAATTCTTATGCCTTCATCACTGTCTCTTTTCTCTTTAAAGTATGTCTCAGGAGATGCTGTAAAGCTTTTCAGTAGGGATACAGCGATTGTAGCAATGGGCAAGCTGTTAAAATTTTGTCAATACCTACCTTGTGAGGATCCTTTTAATTTTGGCCAGATTCATTGAAATGCATGCAAATATCATTCCTGGTATATTTTAGCAATTTTGCAATAATTACAAGGTTGTGGCCAACTCAACAACATTCTCATTTAGCTGAACATTAGACTCGCTCTATTGTGCAATGTTGATTCCTCTAACTAGGTCAAACAGTCAAGTAGCTGGCATGATAGATAACCAGTTATAACTGGGTTGAATCACTGTTGCCAATTAGCACTGGATAAGGGTTGCCAACAACTTGACAAACTTATATGGATGTATTTGCTAGACCCTGTAATGTAATCTATAGTATGTAAAGATAAGCAGGCAAAACAAAAGAGAAAAACTAATCTGAGCATATACACCAATTGCAAAAGAAAATTAAAGTGCAGTTATCTTAGGCATTTGTTATCATTAAGCACTTCAAATATTGTGCTGTTTATAATAGTTTCTTGAATGTGTTAAAAACTTGAGATTTGCAAATAAGGTGCAATTTTTAAAGCTGAATGTGAGCTAACAAAAATCAATCTCATTGACAGGTAAACAAAACTTATACTATGAGTTTTAGAATAAAAGTCAACTATTTAAAGCTGTAGCTGGTGATAACCTATTTGAAATTCTCTGTGAATGTATATGCCCAGCAATGATTTTAAATTATTGTAACAGCAAAATTAAGAAAGTGGATATTGGGTTTATTCAACTCAAATTTTAAATTAAGATTCTAAGGGAAAATAATGATTAAACATGTTTATGGATAGTTTTGTTTAATTTTAAATATTCTAGGCAAATATTTAATATTTTGGTAATTTTCTTTTACAACCTCCCACTTGTCATTTTAAATATGATTAAAGCAGTGAACTTTGAACCAAAAGGATGAAACAGGGATGTGCAAATTATATAGAACTTGACTCAGTCAGATATAAGGAAGATCTGTTGCTTCAAATAAGTGTTTTCATTTTATCCTAATTATTTGCTCATATGTAGTGCATATTGTATCAATAAGTGAAACAATCATAAATAATGAAGTGGTGTAAATGAGATCATTTTTGGGTGTAGTTTTTAATTTATTCAGAGGTAAATTTTTTAATACAGTTGGCAAATCTCTGTATTGTGCTATTTGATACTACTTTGTAAATGTTGTTTCATTTATTTATAATGAATTGATTATCCAGTGATATCAAATCAGCCTTAACCCTAAAAAACAAAAATTTTGTGGGTCTTGAACTAAATATTACGGTAATTTCTCTTAAATTATCATAAATTAAGCCTAGTAAATGTAAAATTTTCAATAAAGCATTCAGAAAATAAGAACAATGTAAATGACTTTAAAATGCCCTTCAAAAAAGGACGGTGGTTGATATTAGGTTAAATTGTATAGCTTTGATGTGGATAACACTACCTTGAAAAATCTTTCAATGCTTTGATTCTTTTGACACTTTTCGACTTTTCGAGGTGAATGTCACATCACTATACAGTTCTTATCTTTAGACCATAATATTTTTAGCAATAAATTGAAATATTAAGATTCTACAGTTATTTTGCCATAATTTTGTATTTTTTAATGGTGTTACTAATGACACCAGGAACAATTAGTGCTGGGGGACTTCATATGAGAAGGCTTTGGGTTACCCAGTTAAGGAAGGATTATCCAGTAAACACTCGATGTGTGTACTGACCAATGTGGTAAATCAGAACAGAGCAGGTTGAAAGTGTGTATATTTTCATTTCTATACCCCTTAAAATTCTTTATCAATTGTAGCCACAACAGAGACATGCTTTGGTAATTTTTTTTTCTAACAGCTTTTAAAATTGAAAAATATCCCTAATGAATTGTCATCAAACAGTTTTATTTTGCAGGGTTAGTTTTTCTGTTCCATTTTGTCCTATTTTAATTTTTATCTCTGTATCTATTCTAATTTTAAGACCACAAGCAATGACGTAATGTATGATAATAATTTTGCAATCAATGTCAACATTTCTTTTTAATCTTTTAAAACAGGAAAACGAGTGGGCTTTGAGCAACCTTACAACCTCTCAGCTGGGACACATGCAGGTAAGCTTTGTTTAAATGAATCATTGTGAAGTTATTCCATGTAATTTAGATCAAATTTTTTATTTGTATTAAAGAATAGACTAAACATATTTATGATAGTGAAATTCGTTTTCATTCAAACTCTCTCATTTGATTCTGGACTTCAGTCCTAAAAGCTTTCAAAAATTGCTTGTGATCTGAATGACTGTTGTATAAAACTAATATTTTTTGTTACCTCCAGGATATTGATGAAAGCATAAGAGACAATGAGATGGCAACACAATAAGACTAAAAATACTGAAAATTACTTCCATAAGGTAATGGGCTTTAGGTGCTCAGATTTGAACTTTGCGTTATTGAAATCTCTACTAATCCGCATGGTTACAATTTATTTTTATTAAAATTTGATGTTCATTGTTCTATAGGATTTTTCATAATAGTAGGAAGTACAAAGGCAGACTATTTTTTGCAACTCGGAATGTTTTTATTTCCAAAAGCAAATGGGTAATGAAAAGTTTGTTTGAACTTGTGGACATTATTGGAAATGATATATGTTATCAGGTTTGAGATATAAGTGGTATTTAGAAATGTTTGAGAGACACTAACCATTTGCTCTTTTCAGCATCTGCTCAGAGGCTTGAGGAAGAGCTGGGTACATACCACTATGAAAATGTCCTCATTAGAACTGAGCTGGCCCGTGAAGTAGAGCTGAGACAGCAGGAAATTCAGCAGCTGGAGAGACGGCACAGAATTGAGGTGTGCAAGTTCACATAACTCTAGTTGTGCAAAACTTTCAATGTGTATAGTATTTTTTTCCCCTATTAAGTGTAAACCCCTCAGGAAAATACACCTGTGTTATTAATGGGAATCTGCACTCCCAGGGAAATAACTTGAGGCTGTAAGCTGGATGTTAGGCAGGCTTTTCTTCTATTGAAATTGGGAAGGATTTTTGTTACAGACTCTGTTTTTGATTCACTTTATTCATTTTCATTTTAGTAACCATTACTTTTTCAACTTTTATCTAGTTTCATTAACATATTCCAGTCATTGCTGTTTCTAGTGCATGGCCTGTAGATTCACCTTGTACATAGTCTCATTAATTCCATTTTATTTTCAGCTCTACAGAGAGGAATTCGGCCTGAATTTTTCTAGTGCAAGAAATTTGTGACATTTCTATGTTGTTATATGTTCCATTTAAAAAATTTTGCTTTACTGAGTTATGTTAAAGTTCTATGTAGTGGGACATCTTGTGAATAATGATGGAAGTTTGACTATTGTAGGCTACATTAATATGTGCTGGTGCCTCTTATGAAAGGGTCTGGGAGCAGGCATTTTGTTGCTATATTAATTGAATAATTTTATTCCACATGCTCTTCTGTTTGAATTTGCTGTAGTATTCAGAGTATTTTCATGTTCTTGTTATCAATAATGTGCAATATTTTCATAATTACTGAGCATGAAATTTCAATTTCTGGCAATCATTTGCCCATGTTGAGCTATTTTAAATTTTCTTTTATCTGCTGTTGACTGATTAATGTTAACACATTAATTGTGGCAGGTGAAAGTGAAGTTCAATATTCAACTCAAATTAGTTAATTAATTAATTTTAGCGATCAATGTGAAAATGACCAACATTGAATAGATCTTGCTTTTATCATTCAAGTATTTATGAAAATTCAGTTTGTGACTGCTGGTCAGTCAGCAGCATTTTAAAAATCCCCTGAGTGACCACCGGTGGGTCAAGTTGCAGCCAAAGTGTTGAACTTCAGCTGTTGCTTGCTCAAATTCATGTTTGGTCTTAGGGAATGTTGAAAATTTACAAAACTTAGCAGTTGTATGTATCCGTGTTGATTTTTTGTATAATGTGAATTAAAAATGTCTTAAATTTGCCTGAAATGCAAAGATTAATTTGGCTGATTGGAATTCTGGTTTTTAGTTTTCTCTTGCATTATGGTAAATTACAAACCTGGAATTAAGTGTGATGCTGGTCAGGAATTCAGATTGTGGCTGATGAGTAATAAGCTGCCCAAGCAGCATAGACCCTGTGTCATACTGGCCTCAGGGTTCTTTATATCCTATTTCATGAAATTGATGTGCCACAACTTTTGAAAAGAACAAATGAATAACCTTTCTCTCACAAGTTGCTGAACCGTATTTCCTGAAATTTTTCTGAGTTTGGGTAGAACTTGACTGTACTTTTGTTGCAGCTAATGGCTGCAGAGCGGGAGAGAGATGAAGCAGGGGCTGAGCTACAAAGATTGGAGTGCTCGACCACCCTCAATGAGCGCAAGCTGCATGAGAAGAACATTTTACTGCAGCAAAAACTCGTGGTATGAGCACCTTATGTTGATCCTTGTGTGCTCCTTCTATGTGCCTGGTCAACTTACACTCATTAATTTACTTAGTGTTTTTTTTCTAAGACATTTCTATTCACCATATGTGCAAGACACTATAGAAAAACATTGCGGATTTCTTTGACTAAAATGAACTCACGATTTTGCTTGGTAATACCTATGAATGTTAATCAAAATAGTCACTTTTGTCAATGGTGTGCAGTGCAAAATTAAGTTTAACACAGTTGGTTGTAGTTAAATCAAACAAAACCTGAGCACTCATGAGCAATGTAATGAATATTTAAGAGGAAAAATAAGAAATCAAATGGAGAGAACAAGGGATTTGACTTATTTTAATGAAAGTGCATGTTACTGTAAATACTTAAAAAGGATCTTTGTTTTAAAATGGTGTGCCTAAGTGCAATGCATAAGAAGATGTGAATAAACGGGCTGATGATAGGACGAATTTCGAGGGATCAACACAGGAGATGAATGTATGAAATTAAGCTAATAATAGTGATGACATCACTAAGGGCAGGAAGCAGCCATGGCTTCAATTGATGGTTTCATGGAATGAGAAATGCTTTCAGTAGTAGCTTATAGAATATATGAGGTAGTTACAGTAATAAGCACTGGAAGCAAGAAGGAAGGGCAAAAATACAAAGGGTGTAAAATTTAGCCAAGCTCCCAGAAACGTTGCACTGCCACTCATCTTATAGGCTTGTGTAAATGATATTCTTGGATGAGAAGATTCATTAAATGACACCTAGATGGCTGATCTTGACGTTGAAGTATGGGGAAAAATCCGCGAGTTCTGTGTCCTCTGTGACTGAAGTGGTTAGCTTGAGATTGAATGGTAAAAACCAGTAAGTGTTTGCTGTAATGGGTGTTTTGTGTACAAATGTGTCAGAGTTAGCTTCTTTTACTTAGACATCCTTCAATGAGCATGCATCTCAAGTATAGTTCATAATTCAACATGAAAAAGTAAACCTTCATCTCTTTCTCTACTTGCCATGATTGACAAATGCTAGCTGCTAATACTTAGTTCTTAAAGATAGACTTTTTTTCTGTGTAATCAATGGAAAAACAGTAAGAGTGTGGCCTTGTAGTGTTTTGTTTGGCGTTTGCTAATACGGTTCAAAAGCTATTGCTTCAAAAATTATGTTTCGAAAGGTTTTGAGTAATGCTGTAGCTATTAGATAGAGACCAAGATCGTGCTGTTGAAGGCTATTTTAATCAAATATTTACTGTATCGTTAGTCCTCGTGGAGATCCAACTATTTTGTCTAGGGGAAGTAGCGCTCACAGGAGGAATATGCAAGGTCCCGAGCTTAAGGTTAGGTAGGCCTTCTGCCCCTCAGGGGGATACAACTATTGTATCTATGGGAATTAGCGCTCCCAGGGGGACAATGTGAGGGCCCAAGCTAAAGGTAAGGTAGGCTTTCTTTTTGTTAAAATAACATAGGTTTTTGTTTTGTTACGAACCAACTTTTTTTTGGTTCACTGCTGTCTTGTTTTTCAACACCTACTACTTTCTTCTTTAACTTTGATCTTGTTTTGTGAGCTTCTTTCTCATCTTACTGTTTCTATGCCCATTCTGCATAGATTCCACGTTCCCTTAACTCCAAACTAAATGGTGCCTTCTTCCTTCCTCTCTTTGGATCTCATTTGTTGAGGATACCCAGTCTAACTTTTTCGCCGGAGCATGCATGTTTTTTGCCGCCTAAGTGATTTAATTACTGGGGCGGCGAAAAACATGCATGCAGGCGGCAAAAAGTTAGACTGGGTAAGGAGGCTTACACTAACTAATTATCTAATCTAATCTAGGTAGGCCTTCTTTTTGTTGAAATAAAATAGGTTTATTGTTTTGTTAAAGACCATCGTTTTTAGATTCACTGCAGTCCTGTTTTTCAGTACCTATTACATTTTTCTTCAACTTTTATCTTGTTTCATGAACTTCTTTCTCAATTTACTGTTTTTATGCCCCTTGTACATAGATTTTGCGTTCCCTTAACACTGTACTAAATTGTGCCTTCTTCCTTCCTCTCTTTGGAATACATTTGCTGCGGTTAGGAAGGCTTAAATCAACATCTAATCTAATCTAATCTTTATTTTAACATCAATAGTGATTGGTGCATTACTATAAACAGTAAGGTTTTAGTACAATTTCTATTATCACTTCATTTTAAATATTTATTCTGAAGATGTTTACATTTTGACGTTCAGTTTCAGCTTTAGTTGACTAAATGATTGCCTGAACTACCGTTACTTTGCAGGCCATTACAGAGGAGTTGTCCAGGGTCAAAGACGAGCTAACAAAATGTGAAGACAGGCAGCGACAGCAGGCCCAGTGCCACACTACAGCCAGCATCACACGGGACACCGACCTCGCTACTCAGAAGGTGAGGCGGTGATCACCCCTCTACTGCTGTCCTAACTGGTAAGGTTTTCTTTTAATTGTTTGTTTTCGACCATTGACATGGGTATTACGATACCCATGTGTGAATATCAACTAAGGATCTTAATGTTAAGATATTTTGAAACCCAATGTTATAGTATCAACTTTATTGAAAATAAACTTTTTTTTCTTTTCTATTGCTCCCTTCATTGTGTCTCGCCTCCCGCTTTTTGGCGGCGAGAAACTTCCAGAACTAACTGGCACAGAACATAGTCTTTTGCTGACACC
>JACJUY010001103.1:9789-30219 GCA_014220935.1 Platorchestia sp. MABIK
TCTTCAAAAAACTTACAATCTCTTCACAAGTGATTTTATCTTCCATTTGCAGCTCATGTTTATCAATCAGAAAGTTTACGGGTTCATCATCTGTTACCTGTTGATTCATTCCACCAATGTCCTCCCAGTATTATTGCTGTCTTTGTCATGAGTGTGATTTAATATTGCAGCTGAGATTGGATGAATCTATATTTAATGTAGTAATCATGTCATGTAAAATCATTGAAGATTAACTGCTGTACTTTATTGTGATTAGGTATACTAGAAATGACCAAGATGCTCGTATACCAAAGAGTGTAACCTTGGTAGTGTTAAGTCTCATTTTCAGTTCCAAGTATTGGATCTTTAATCATTTTGTTTTGACTGGGTTTATTTATGGTGTAGGCTACATAGTAAGATTTTATTTTGCATTGAATATTTCATGGCAAAATTGATTCTAATCTTGACAATGAAATATTTGATATTGTACAGAATTTATAATAATTTATGATATTCTTCTTACAACTTATCTGGTAGTAAATATTAAATTGGCAGTTGCATTGAAAACAGTGAATTGGACTTGGTTACTTTATATGGATTCATAAGTTGTACTTAACATTGGAGCTTCAAGCGTGTCTCATAAATTGGATAAAGCTCACCACCTGCTGAGCTTAGTCCAATACTTGAATTTGCTCATGTTTGTAAATCCCTTTAGGAAACTAAATCGTTCCATTGACAACATAATTATATTTTTATCCTGAGTGCTTAAGTTTTCAATTGAAAAGGCTTGTTCATTGTTCTACCAAGTCTGCAATAAATGGTTTGGTAGTCATTATTATTTATGATTCTCAAAATTAAAACTGTTGATGCAGTTTATTTTTGTTTGCATTTGCAATATTGTTAGTATGTCTAGTGTAGAGTATAAATTTGTCTATTTAGTAGGTCTTGGATACAGAGTAAGTAGGTAAATTCATGTAATTCAAGAAAGAAAATGTAGAAGGCCCAATCTTTAAATAGGCTGTATTTTGCATGCTTCTGTAGCTCCATTTTCTTGATTAGCAAAGATGTTCCTAGATTTAGGGGGTGTAACTTTTCCAAGTATGGAAAAAATCTGTCAATATTGATTTTAGGCCTTTCAGAGAAATTAAAAATTCTGTTACAAAGAATCACTTAAACACATTTAAAAACATTTTACATGAATGACATTCTGCTCCCTGGTGCGTTATTTTTGAGTTATTCAACTTTGAAGTTATAGGAACGTCGAATATAAAATTGAAGGAACGGACACGTAAATATGCTGTAATTCCTTTTTTAATGTAATGATGGATCAGGTAAGGGTAGGTTGTGTTAGGTTAGTTGAATAAACTAACCTAAAATGACATATCAACCTAAAATTGCTTACCGTAACTTACCCAAACCATGGGTGTTAGTTTTCCTCCAAGAAGTGGGCGTGTCCCAGAAAAGTGGGCGTCACCCAACAATGCGGCAACTAAGCAGCCGACCATATAATGTTATTCCTATCTGAACGTAACAATTGTTAGATCTCAAAAATAACGCATCAGCGAGCAGGATGTCATTCATGTAAACCGTTTTAAATGTGTTCCTTTAGTGATTCTTTGGAACGGAATTTTTAATTTCTGTGAAAGGCCTAAAATCAATATTGACCAAAAAATCTACTGAATGAGCTTATATGCTATTTACAAATGCCTTTCGTAAATTTGAAATGGAAAAATTGACTTATCTTGCTTCTATGGGAAAATTATAGTTGAATGAGTAAATTACAGCTTGTGGTCATTGGGAATATTTGGATACAAATATACTAGGACATATTGTGTTGAAAATCCCTGTTATAAACTACATTTTTTACAGCTGACTAAGGGAAAGAAGGTCCCCAAGGGGAAGAAGGTTGCCCCTACCCCTGCAGCTTTACTTGATGCTGCTGGTGGCTCCTCGTCTAAGAAAGAGCACAAGGAGGCCGAGAAGCAAGGAAACCCCCTCTTTGAGAAGCGGCCCCGCAACACTAGCAAACGTGAGCTTTTACTACACTTGATGCATCTCTGTGCTGCATTAAGTTTTGATCATGTCATTTCATGCCCCGTGATGAAAACTAAGTCATCATTTGGAGAGGAAATTACACCGTCAACTTTGCTATTGTGGTAAAAAATTTCTGTGTTGGAATAAACTCATTTTGTTTGAACAGTATATTAGTTAGTGTGGTATTATAATTTTGGTTATTTCATAGTTCATTCATAGATGTCAGTTTCAGATTTGTTTTAGTAAAGAGTGATTTGTTTGTAGCCAAGCGTGACTGGGCCAAGCGCGATCTGACCCGCTTCACCAAGTGGCCCCGCTACATCACCCTGCAGAGGCAGAAAGCCCTTCTGCTGCAGAGGCTCAAGGTCCCACCACCAGTGCATCAGTTCAACAAGCGTCAAGCTCTCGACAGCCACCAGGGTAAGATTTCCCCAACACGGGTTGTTCTATGTAGATGCAGTGTTTTTTGTGTACTTCATATGGTAAACTGCAGAAGTTTTTTATGAAGTGTATTGTACCACCCCGTCAGAAACAATAGCGCGTACTTCTCAAGTAAAAAATTCTGAAAGAATGCTCATGAACATGACTGCAGTTTTGATAGCTAGTATGACTGCTTAAATGCTTCAGAGTTCCTCACTTCAGCTGGTGGTGATAGATGCTATTATTCTCAATATGGTGTTTGAATTGACTGAAATGATGCGTTGTGATGTTTGGTAAAATATTTGCAGTAAAATTGTACGTGAAAGTGCCATCATTGCTTCAGGCAATTAGCATGGTTGTTCAACAGGGGAGCTTTTTGGGACATCTTTTAAGTCCTAATCTTATGCCCCAGGTCAATCGTGCGTCTGAAGAAACGGCTTGTTGAACAGCAGATTGTGGTATCATGATGTTAAATGCTCTCTAGGTTTATTTCTTTAAAATGTGCTTTATTTATCAGCCGCTGTATTTTACACTTTGTTTGACTCTTTCAAAACAAGAGTTGTTTGCCGAGAGCATTTTTGGTCATGATGCTTACACTGCTAAGTTTATTCATGGGCTTGTAGGCTTCTAGAACGTCCACTTTTTGAACCAATCAGTGGTGCTGAATTCTTTTTGGCTCATCGCATTAAGTTTTATGCGAGCACCCACTGTGAGGTCAATGAGAGGAAGTAGTTCGATTATGAAGCAGTTCCAAGCCCTGTGCCTCTGATGCAGCCGTCTATGGCGGGACTGTGCCATCTTACGACGCAATAGAGGCTCGCTTCTTGGCAGTCTTGCTTATTTGCTGTCAGGCACAGTCAAGGGCGTCTCGTAACGAGACGCTCTTCTGCTGTGAGAGGTGGCTGCTCCACTGGGCGTTGTGGTGATGGTGGTAGTCGGGCATCGGGCTCACCATCCCAGGTAATTCAACTCGTACATACAAGTAATCTTGATGCTTGCTCTTTGTATTCCTTATTTTCACCTCGGTATGAATTCATAACTCGTTTTGATGTTTTCAGTTTTTTTGGTTGTACACACAAGGTCTAGTAGGTAAAACGATCACGGTTTTTTACTCAATGGTTTCATGGGGTCCCGATAGATGACTTGACGATAAACGAACTGGCGTTGAACGGCCTTCACATTTTTAGAGGAACGGTTCTTGTTCTTCAGTAATGTGTATTCAAGATAACCCGGTTACTCAATTGTAATATATTGAAGTTACCATTTGATGAAAGATATGCTAAATGTGTATATCCGGCAGCTCGCGAGGTGCTGGCACTCCTGAACAAATACAAGCCCGAATCCAAACTCGCTCACAAGCTGCGTTTGAAGAAGCAAGCAGAGGACCAGGCTGCCGGCAAGGATACCATCCTTACCAAGAAGCCTCTTGTGGTTCAGCAAGGCATCAACAAGGTCACCACCCTCGTTGAACAGAAGAAAGCTAAGCTCGTCGTCATCGCTCACGATGTCGATCCTATTGAGGTATGCATTTATCTAGTCAGGGAACCAATTTCTAGTAATAGAGTTGATAGTAGGAGCTTGCTGAACATTTTCTCTAGCCACGCGTTTTCAAGGAATATGAAGTAAACTGGTTTGTGTGAATGAATTTCAAATTCTAAATTAATTTGGCTGCTGATGCATGAAACATTTATTCTTGTGTGGAAGATAAGTGGTCAGCATCCCAGCTCCATGTGTCGTATGCTCGCTCATGGCGTTCAGTTGTGCTGAGATAATCCATAGGCTGTTCTAACGTGGCTGCTTGCTTAGGTGAGCGGTCTGTTAGTTGTGCTACAGAACGTGGTGCATATTATATGCGTCAGATGTGTTGAACCTTTCTAAGGCAGGGCCACCATACTTGTTTCCTTGCTTTAATTTTGCAAAGTTACACTGAACGTGAACTTCTGTACATGTCAACCTACTCAAGTTTGGGTTGAAGTGGTTCATTTCTACAATGTGGGGATTTTTGTTCTCACGAATAAGTTGGCGGACAATGAAAACTTGATCGTACTTCTCACCAGCACCTCAGCTCCGTGTGTCGTATTCTCGCACACGGCGTTCAGTTGTGCTCAGATCAAACCAGGCTTTACTAACGTGGCTTATTTGCTCAGGCGATAAGCCTGTTCGTTGTGCCACATTTTTTGGTTAAAGTTCCAATTTCTAACGAGTTGCTTGTTACGGAAAATGAGAACATATTCGCATGGTTATTAATGTTGACATTTTACGGGACAGTCTTCGATATTAACACTTTATCTATCGGGATTGTGCATCGGTAAGAAAGTAAAATCCATAGAGGAGTTAACGGTACTTGAGTGAGTTATATTTAAAGTTGATTTTTGCGGTTTTAATTGCGTTTAAATTTAAAATTGTTCTTTGTAGGAAAAGATACAAGGAAAACGCTCTGTAGCATTAATTGATCATAAATTTTATGAGTGCTTTGTTTTCTTTCCGTGGAAACAAAGGAAATGATTTTTTGTTTGAAGTAGAATTAATTGAAAATACTGGTCATATATATTTTGCTTAATTTTGGTGATAGTTATGTACAAATTATCGTCAAGTGACAAGTACGGCTACTGCTTATCTTGATTTTATATACTTAACCGTGTATTTTAATGTAGGTACTTGACTATGTTATAATGAATGCATGTTTTCCCTAGATGTACTGTTCTTATCGGAGAGATTGGAGTGTAAATTTTCCCTTCGCTATCATGAAGCATTTCAAGTTTCCTAGTACACTAATGTCATTAGTTACGTTTGTACAGCACCTCAGCTCCGTGTGTTGTATTCTCACACACGGCGTTCAGTTGTGCTCAGATCAAACTTGGCTTTACTAACGTGGCTTTTTTGCTCAGGCGATAAGCCTGTTCGTTGTGCCACAGTATCTTCTTGTTCTTGTGCCACAGTACAAATAAATGTTTTGAGTGTCCTGGGATGACATTTTTAAAGCTTTTAACGATCAGTGAAATTCATCTCCAGTAGAATGAATTAGCAAGTTCTTCGCTCATCAGTCCCAGTGCCTTGCATCGCCAAGTGATTTTACGGTTCCACAACATCAAATTTGTTGCGACTTCTATAGCTAACAAAAAGAACGGCATCAGTATCCCTAGAGGTTATTACTTAGGTTTCGGGAGCAACATCTGTGAGCTTAAGTTTTCGACGTTCTGTGTTCGTATGTAAATTCGGCGTCTCGTATCTCTCGGCTTCGCTGAGCTCCACTACCTCTGTCAAGGTTGTGGTTTTTAAGACGTTGAATAGAAAAAAACGTTCTTCACGAGAGTGGCCCTTGAGGTACTGACTCATTTTGCGGGCGCTAACATTTATCACAATGTGTTACATGTTCACTCTTTATGTTTAATTTCGGCGTCCTGTTTGAAAGTTGGATGCTGTCTTGTTTTTCAGTAACTCAGACTTCCTTCTTCAACTTTTATTGTTTCATAACTTTCCTTCTTATCTTACGGTTTTATGCGCACGAGATCCTTAGCGGGAACACCCTTTGTGTATAAATTCCATGTTCCTTTAACTCCATACTAAATGCTGCCTTCATTCTTCCTCTTTGATCATCTTTTTGTGGTAAAGGGAGGCTGAAAATATTTGATAATCGGTTAATCAATTCGGCGTCTCGTATCTCTCGGCTTTGCTGAGCTCCGCCACATCCGTCAAGGTTGTGGTTTTTAAGACGTCGAATAGAAAAAAGCGTTCTTCACGAGAGTGGCCCTTGAGGTACTGACTCATTTTGCGGGCGCTAACATGTATCACAATGTGTTACATGTTCACTCCTCGTGTTTAATTTCGGCGTCCTGTTTGAAAGTTGGATGCTGTCTTGTTTTTCAGTAACTCTGATTTCCTTCTTCAACTTCTATTCTTTCATAACTTTCCTTCTTATCTTACGGTTTTTATGCTCACGAGATCCTTTGCGGGAACACCCTTTGTGTATAAATTCCATGTTCCTTTAACTCCATACTAAATGCTGCCTTCATTCTTCCTCTTTGAATTCTTTGATAATCTTCTGTTGAGTTTTCTTGAGCATTTGATAGTTTTCACAACGTTTGGTATTCATTATGATGATGATCTCAAGGAAACAATGTGTATGTAAATTCTTCTGTAAGTCTATTGAATATTTTTGTGCCAGTTGTACAGTGACCTGTTGAGTACGAGCAAAGTTTTTCTGTGCCTAATAAAACTCAGAATGTGATTGCTCGATTTTGCGGCGGCGATACGTATCTTACGACTGCAGATGTCATTTCTCTTGTTTTGAGTTTTCTATTCTCTGTATTCTCCTAGTTGGTCTGATATTTTCCGATGTGATGTATTTCGTTCGTTGTTAAGTGATTTCGTTTTTCTTCCTTGCAACAGTCAATTAAAATTACCATCACGACTAATTTTGTACGAATTTGCTGACTGGCTTAAATGTATAAAATCATGTTCTGCTTGCCTTGACACTCGTTTTGTTGACTCATTTCAGATCGTTCTGTTCCTGCCTGCTCTTTGCCGTAAGATGGGCGTGCCGTATTGCATTCTGAAGAGCAAGGCTCGACTTGGCACTGTAGTGCGCAGGAAGACCTGCACTACTGTTGCTCTCACCGAGGTAAGCTTATCTCTGTTCTTCGCTGGAATTTCTATCAAACGATCGTGAGTTTTTTTAGTTGAATGTTGAAACAATTTTGGTAGATTGCATGGCACAGCCATTTTAGAGCAAAAACTCGCCATTACGTGAAATCTGTTATTCAATGTATTTAACTTCCTGATGATCTGAAATTTCTTCACCTGAACGTAATGAAGAAAATGACAGCCTGACCTGTAGTGTTAATAATGGTGTTCACCTAATGTGATAAATTCAATAACGTTTATTCGTTGCTGTTCAGGTTGAATCAGGCGACAAGAACGAGTTGAACAAGTTGATCGATGTGATCAAATCGCACTACAATGATCGCTACGACGACATCCGCAAGAACTGGGGAGGCGGAGCCCTTTCTCGCAAAGCAATCGCCCGGAAGACGAAGCTCGAGAAGGCAAAGGCCAAAGAAACCAAGAAGGCCGAGAAGGCAGCCATGCTTTGAATAAATTGAAGTATCGGCTTTGAATTTTTCTTCCTGTTGGTCACTTTTTGGTACAGAAGTGTCCCCTAGTTGCAATAGAAATGCAGAGAGAAATTTGAAAACAAAATAAGGTCCAGGGGTAGGAAGTCCCTCCCTACAAGGGAAGCGTCCCCCAGAAGTTGAAAAATTGGGTGGAAAATAGATTTTAGCTGCTATAGGTGAAAGAGGTCGGGTACATCTTGTGAAAAAATGAATTTCGTACGTTCGATCGTTCGCCCGCTACCGGGGTTTGAAGAATGGGGGAGGGGAGGGGGAAGTTGTATTTTGTCATGTTACACCTCCCCTTGGCTATTTCATCACGGTGCGACGTTGCTATGTCATCTATGTCTACAACTGTATTATGATTTCTAGGGTCCTGGGTTTCAAAATGCTTCTACAGTTTTTGAGCTACAATAATGATATTAGTATCATTGGATGCGGAATGACGAGGGCTTTTATAGTTATAAATGATTTCACAACCTTTCGTTCACCCGTTATGACATCATGAATCCGAATTTTTAAAAAAACAGATTGATCTAAAAAATTTGCATTTTTCTATATAAAACTGGAAATTTAGGGAATGTGTTATACTAACCATAAAAGCCCTTGTCTTTCCGCATCCAACGAAACCAAAATAATCACTAGCTCAAAAACTAACTTTTAGATACTCCCCCCTTCCTCTCCCCTTGAAAAACACTTTTCTTTTCAAGAAAATCGCATTTTTTCATAAAAGATGAACGATTCCAAATTGCATTTCCTAACAGTATACCAAATTTCATTGCTCTAGGTTCAATAATAAAAAAAAGGTCCGGTTCGTATGGGGGACGCTCACCTTAAACCTAGTGAAAAAGCGGGTTCTGTTCTTTACCGTAAACACGCGAATAATTTGAACCATACATTAATTGGGAAGCGTCGAGATCGAGCAAAAAGATGTCTCATCACTGATGCAACAAGACCGATGTATCGCATAGCTGAAGTGATAAGCTTCCAGTATTTGGGCTAGGAACACTAAGCTCCACTCACATTAGCACATGAAAATTATCCGCCCATAGTCATGCCCCCGTTGATTAGTTTCGCGACTCATTAACACTCCCAAGGAGACAGCGAAATGTATTTTTCATCGATAACTCGATCCCTTAGTAACTCTGACAATAACCATGTCCACCGCGGCTAGCTGACTAGAAAATTTCAAAACTTAAACGATTTGTCCGAGAGAACATCCATAATCTAAAGGATAAATAGCTAAAACGTACAGCTAGTGACAGCGCATACTTTTATTTCAATATACAGTGACATCTTTGTTCTCCAGTGAATACATAGCTAGATTTTAGGAAATTCAACAGAATCTACGAAGAAAAAAGTATCTTCATTTTGAGATTGTTATGTGCCGTACAATACACCTTAACACAATACATAAAATAAGGTAATCGATCTAAACTCTTAGTTACATTACAATAACTTGATACACCGGCAAGACAAATCTCATCTTACTGTTGTGCCTGAACGTACAACACAGAAATAAAACAGACTATCGCCAGTGGCAAGAAGCTACTTCGCAGCTGTACATATCGAGAAAAACCCAGTTTCAGCTAACAAAGCAATAACTATCTTCTCTAATTTAGTTTGTGTTTAAACATTTGAGCACTAAACCGAAGACATAGCAAGCATCAACGCATGCAACATTTGGTGACCTGGGACCCATGGCGTGAATCTTGACAAGACAGCTTACTAATTATTACCCTAATAGTGACAAGTTGAATGTGTGTTTATTTTAGGTACTAGCATCATATACTCGAGTTCACTTTTAAATAGAATTTGACTAGGAACATATTCCAGGGCACAGTAAAAGCTATTCAAGAAATTCAATGTTATTTAAACAAGGTGCAGTGTTTTTTATGAAAGACTAGAACTTCAAAACAAGTAACAATAGTTGAGGCTTTCTCCATTGAAGCCTCATATAACAAGGGTCAGACTATTCACATGATATGAGCAGGCACACCCCTCACACTCCCCAGTACGTAATCACGCAGAAAAATGCAACGCACCGATATCCCCTGCAGACTTCAAAATCTTAGATTCAGCTTCAACTGCATGCGACCTTAGAATTTTAGAGTCACTACATATTTTTAAACGAAAACCGGCCCTCAACAATACTGACAGCTCCTACCCTTTGCAAATTGTAACTAGGTAGCAATCCTTTCGATTTATCTTTCTGGGTTTTTTTAATATTGTTTTCGTGATTTTCATGATTGACTGTATCCAACTTTTTGTTCTCTTTTATTTCAGGCAGAATGATTTGTACTTTTACGAAATGATGATGGAGCTGGACTCCGAAACGTTTTCCTAGTAAATATGATTAAATTCTTTGGAATTTTCCCCGCTTTTAAATTCCTCATCAAGTTGCGATTAAAGCAAACAACTGACCCGTTCAGATATATTCAGCAGGGGACTACTATCATTAATTTAATTTTTATAAGTGAAATAGCAATTATCTTCAGAGTTCCTCTACACAGTAGCGCAGCCAGGAGAGAGTGGGCGGCCGCCACGGGGGCCATGGACCCTCCTAAAATGTTGAGCTGAGGGCCAGTTTCAGGCGCCGTTTCAAGTTACAGCCTTAAAAGTTGATGCTAATTAATGTCTAGCCCTCCCCAAAATTATTTGTCGATAACTCAAGCTAAAAATGACTACTTAGACGTCTATCACAAACTAAATTCACAAGCAAACTAACTATATCAAATGAAGAATAAATCGGTTATTTTATAAAATCTAGATGAAATACTAACTTTCTATATCGATCAGCTAACAGGACATAGTAATTGCGGTTACTAAATGGACGCATGTTAGCAACAAAGCGTCTGTAAAGCAGAACATTCAACGATTAATGTTTTAAAAAGAACGACTTGGATTACAACAAACTATAAGCAGTATACCATCGGCATTGAAAATATGGATTGTTTTTATTAATACTAAGATAACATAGAAGCACACTCGAGACTCTAGAAAGTTGCTGCAAACATTAAAAAAAACTCGTCAAAATATAGCAATCCGAAACTAATATGCTTTACCATTGGTTAAACTTCACAGGTCAAAATTATATAACATAGGATAGATTTCATTAGATCACACGCTTGAGATTCCTCATAAGGCTACTACATAATGATGCATTCAGCAACAAGAATGGGAAGAAATCTTCCAATCAAAAAACATCAATTTATTCAGATAATCAATTTCAGTTTCTCAAACTTTCACTATCTTCAACATGATTCTGATTCAACTTGAGATCACAATATGAAAAAATTACGGTCTATG
The DNA here is from genome assembly GCA_014220935.1 of Platorchestia sp. MABIK. Lineage (NCBI taxonomy): Eukaryota > Metazoa > Arthropoda > Malacostraca > Amphipoda > Talitridae > Platorchestia > Platorchestia sp. MABIK. Next base: position 20,643 of record JACJUY010001103.1, read on the forward strand.
GTCAAAATGTGCATTTTTGAAAACTGTCCAATTCGTGAAATTGATTTTTATTCTGTGTTGAAGGAGATATACATACATAAAAAATATCTGTCGCCCAAACTTTTGACATTTCCGTCCACTTGAGTTTAGTTCTTCCGCCTGCAGGTCCCACTGCTCGTGCAAACTGTGTTGTGAGGGCAGCACGAGAGATGATCCGCACAACAAACCGCCTGCAAAACAGCACAGCTGTAGAATAATGAAGAAAATCCCACAAGGTTCTTCAACAGTTAAGCGAAATGAGCCATCGCATCATACCTTAGGACAATGCTAAGATAACCCAGGGTAGATCAACTAACTGTTATGCTGCCTCACAAGGCACTTGAAAAATATTTCTTCAGTAAGCCAAGGGCCTAAGATGCGCTGTAAAATTTCTCAATGAGCTACTTAGTTACATACGCATCTGCCAAAGCATTTCAAAATGATCGAACGTCGATACAAAAAAAAGCTTATAAGCTATGAAAATAATACACAGGATTTACTACACAGTCAAACCGCCCCCAAAATTTATCGCAAAACATAACCATGACGAAGGGCCCAACTAATTTTGTAGCAAAGTTTAATATATAAATTTATAAGCGAGACAATGCATAAAATCCATTTTAGCTAGAACGCCCTTCAGAATTATTTACCTAATTTTTGGTTTCTCAGGAATATGAAGAAACAAAAAACACGTACTTTTCATTACAACACCAGTATTGGTCAAAAAGATATTAAGTTAAAATCGTCGAAAAAGAAAAACGACATACACAGTTTTGGGGTGCAGCTAGGTGAAGAAGACCACACACAAAATAACGAAATGGTAAATTTAGCAATAAGCATCATCAAGTACTCCAAAGGAAGAATGAGCACGAGTGGCATCGATTCAAAAGTGAAATGCAGTGTTCAGTTTTACTCCTCTATTACTCAATATGTACCGAAGAGTTAAAATATGCCATGAAAGCTTGAGGCAAACAATTTCAGTATTATTTACTTAAAAGTTTCAGTAGAGAAAGGATTTAAAAAATAACACAATAACAACCAGAAAAGATAGATGGAGCCATTACAAGCAGTAATAGTATTCAAATAGATTTGCCAGCGCTTCAGTAATTCTTACTATATCCCGCCGTAGGTCTCACAGTTCAAAAATACGAACTTCATATCACCTCAGGAAAAACATACTATATAATCGTTATTCAATGCTTGTCACAATTACCATTACGGAAACACAGCAGCAGCCCTCACAAAAGCCATTCCAATTGCCACCGACATCTCGTTGTCATCACATAAGAGTCCCAGCTGATCTTGGACAGAAAGGTCCTCCACAAAGCCATGCAAAATTCGTAAGCACAGGGCAGCCAAAACCCCGTAGGGTATTTCAAAAGCCCACCCATTCATGGCCGGGCGCCTTACTCACGCTGAAATCCCCAGAGGCATCTATGCAGAGCGCTCGGCCATATTGCGGTTTAATCATCCACATCTCAGACGTGAGAGAAGTTCCTTGCTTAGACTGTTCTTCCGGCTAAATTTCAGATATCAAGTTGCACTTCTCTAGGAACATTTTAAGCGCTGTGGCACTGAAATCTGAACGCTCGATTTCCTTGAGCATCCTGATCAGTACATCCTCATCATGACCTCGCAGGCTCAGGGAACACACATTCCTGGCAGCAGCATACCGGGAGCACTCAACAAGGAAGTGTTTGGCAGTTAGAGGAACGTGGCACCGCTCACATCGTGGCTGCGGCTGCCGCTCCATCAAGTGGCCGTGCGTTAAGGCCTGTTGACACGATCATTGAGTGCGCGCGTGGTGATGTTACTCATCAATGATCGTGTTGACAGGCCTTTAAGCGTGTATGGCCAATACGAAGACGGCAGAATATCACCTCCATCTGACGAGTGCAACAGCTTGACGATATCCACTCACATACGGTGGGTTTAATAGTTCTGAATTTATTATTTATTGTGCTGTTTCAGTCGTGATGCCACCTTTAACCGAGGGTAGCAGTCTCCGAATGGAACCATCTAATTCAATATCTCATTCGTCTCCGCAGGCCGCTTTGCCTTTCGATCAGCTCGCTCATTGCCAGATACTCCCACATGTCTGGGCACCCAGCATAACATGACACACTTCTACTCGCAAGGTTTGTCAACATTACGACAATCTTAGCAATGAGCGGGTATGTACCATTATAGACTTGCGAGGCATCTATTACGCTTTTCGAATCAACAAAAATAAAAGAGCCACACGGGTACTCCTCAATCAATTTCAGCGCCTCCAACACGCCGTACAATTCCGCTGTGAAAGTCGATGACTCTGGGAGCAGACTCCTTGCACCGACCTTTTCTCCAGACACAGCAGCACACCCCACAGCGTCTCCCGTTTTAGATTCATCAGTATAGAACTTCACAGAGTTTGCGCGCTTTTCTAGTACACCGATGAAAATTCCCTTCAAGATGTTATCTGGCATGGATTCCTTCTTAGGCATCCGGCATCCAAGACAAAAACTTGCTATAGGGACGAGCCACGCAGCAGAGTTGTCCAAGAGTACTGGAAGTATTTTTTGCATGGGTCTCAATTGCATTGCAGCTGTAATCGCAGGATAATCCACAGATGAGGATATGAAAGAAGGAAAAGGCAGGTATCGTCCAAGGGGCGCGTGCACGCTAGCCCATGCAAGAGACAAAGGGACTTGCTCCAGCCTGGTCAGGTACTGCAAGGTTAGTTGCACACGTCTTAGCCACAGAGGAGGCCCCCGCTCTCCACCCACAAGCTGTAAGAGGGTGAGGATCGAAAAGCACCAGTGCTAAGCCTGATAGCTGAATGGTACAGAGTTCAGCTTTGCCAGTATGTATTCTTTGGCATATTGATACACTATACAACCATAGTCTATCTTGCTCCTGATGAGAGTTCTGTATAGTCGTAATAAAGTCACTTTATCAGTTCCCCACGTTACTCCAAAAATACATTTTAGGAGGATCATTCTCTGGGTGCACTCAACCTTGAGAGCAGCCAAATGGAGTTTCAAGGTGAGTTTATAATACAAAGTAATCCCAAAAACTTGACGCTGCGTGCGAAAATCCCCTGTCCCTCACCCAGCACCCGTCGTGGAGGGTTACAGCGGCCGCGGCCCTAGAAATGGGAGGCCTACAGTCTTCTTAGAAAAAAGGTAAAGCCATGCTGAAGAGCCCAATTGTTCACACTGTCGATGGTCTTTCTGCGAGTCACAGCAGGCAAAAATGCAGATGAGTATCGCGTAAAATCGTCCACAGACTGAGAGGCCAAAATGAAAGGAGGAGGACTGAAGTAATTATATTCAGGGCAACATTAAATAACGTACAACTAGTTTACCTTGCGGCAAACCCTCGCGCTGAAGATGCAGTGAGGAGAGCGTACCACCCATTTTAACATGAAAGGTTCTCTCACCAAAAAAAAACTCCTGGATATACAAGACCATATTACCACGGAGTCCATCTCCATGCAGCGATTTGTAGATCCCATATCTCCACGCAGTATCATTGGCCTTGTGCAGATCAAAGAAAATACATACTGTATGGTCTGGCGACATTTTGCGAGGTTAGCTCTCCGGTAATTTTGAAGACACAGCAAAGCGCCTATGATCGCGTGATGTTGTCGGAAACAGAACTGTACGGAATTCACTTCTTCAGCCGCCATCCATCGCGTAAGCCGGACATTTACTATTTCTCAATCAGTTTACCAAGACCCACCAACTTCCATGCACAAAGCAGTACCTCCTCTGCGATCGACGTTAGCCTGTGCAAGTCGGACGTTTTTGCTGATACTCAGTGGTCTGTGCTTGATGGCACGGTACCAATCTGTGCACGCGGATCCACATTTTAATTTTAAAAAGGCCAACTGGAGAAACTTTGAATCCTGCTCGTAAATGAAAGAACCAGATGAGAGTTGCAGCGTAGATGAGTTGGTTGATCGTTTTGTCAGAACGGGCGTGTGCTGCCAACGCTGCCATCCCGCAGTCTTAAGGAGGCTGTCAGAATCACCATGTTTCATGGTGGAACAGTGAGTGTGCAGTAGCCAATGTTGAACAGAAGCGAGCCTTACGGCGCTATCAACGAACTTAAGAGCTGGCTCATAAGATTGCCCATAACCGAGCGAGGGCGCGAGCGCAACTAGTGAGGGATGTAATGCGTAAGACATCATGCCAGGAATATGTCTCCGGCCTGAATACCGTTACTCCCATGGCTTAGATATGGCAAAGAGTAAATGAAATGAAGCGAAATTATGATTACAAGCGGCCGAATTTGGAAACCGATGACTCTCTCACCGCAGATCCAGAGCGGGTAGCGGAAGTGTTAGCAGCGGACATGCCTTCTCGACTCTCAAACGGCAGCAGGAGCGACACTCACTTGATTTTTCGGCTAATTCCATCAACTCTTACAACGATCCCCCCCCACAATGATAGAACTTTATTGTGCCCTGAAAAAGTGCAAAAACACAGCCTCTGGACCTGATGGCATTCACTATCAAATGATAAAGAATATGGATCATATGGCAATATCATGCCTTCTCTATATCTACAACAAAATCCGGAGCACACGTACCTACCCACAGCAATAATTATGGCTTTTGCACAGCCTAACAAGCCTGCCTCCAACCAGATAATTATTGAGCCATTACAACAAGTGTCTCTGGATGATAGCCTCAATAATTTACTAAAGCTAAAGCCAAACACCCATATCTGCTAAAGCAGTTCTGCTACTGACATCCATTGATGATGTCCAATAAAATTCCTAGAAAATGTGCGCCTACAGAATTATCAGGGTTTCCGAAAATAGAAGAAATGATCATAATATCTGAGCCAACTATGAACCAGAACCAAAGGCAGTGTACTGACATTACTGTAAGGGCAGCACCCGTAGGACTTGTCAGCAAAGGGGCAGCAGGTGTAGGTGTCGGGGCAGGTGGTGCGATCAGGGCAGGGAGACAACATGAGATGCGTGCCGTTGTTGAGGGCATTCAGCAGGGCAGGGTAGTGGCGGCCTTCGAACTCCAGATGCACAGATCCTTGCACTGCTGAGCTGGCTTCATTACCAGTGTCAACCACGGTGTCATCTGACAACAGAATCAGCAGGTTTTAAAAAAATGGCGCGAGCATAACGTGCTTGGGTGAACCTGAATTCAGGGCCTTGATGTTACTGTAGTGAATAATGATATTTAGTATTTCTTTTACTGATGTGATTAGTTGAAACGAAAAATTAAAATTTTATAGACAACTTAGGATGAGCCTGAAATAAAACATAATGAGAAAGGGACAAGCATTTACTTAAATTTGAAAATCAAACTGATGGAAGAAATGGAACGTCATTAACAACCGAAGTTCTATTTCATGACCGATAGTGAGTCGAAAGGAATATGTTACCTCAGTGATGACAAGTACTTGAAGTCAAGCATCGCCAATTTCATTCATGAGTGGCTGAGGGGTGCAGCAAAGAATAAGAACAGGTGTGAAACTGAGTTGTATTCAAGTGCATCTTTCAATCGTCTTGTATCATTTGGGTAGGGCCAAGGGCCGTGAACAGTAAAAATAATTGAAAAAAGTTAAGGCAAATACAACAGGCACCGTTAATGATACACTGCAAATTTTTTTTAGTCAGTTACCATGAAAGTTGAAAATAATGAACATATTTAAAAAGTTGAATGAGTTATTCAATTTCAAAGTTTGGCTAAAGGTTTTGTATTCTAGTAAGACAGTTTTCATAAGCTACTCGAATTATTCTCGGAGTTTCATGAAAGCTATTTATATAAAAATATGTGCTTACTTAAACAAAATTCCTGGACTACTATTTTACTCAGCATTCGTGCACTGAGGTTTATCCGGCTAATATTCTTAAAAATAAAATTAATTTTGCTTTACATTCTATTAAGGAGTTACCTAATATTATCAATACAATGTTCCCTTCAGAATGATCAGTGTATCACAATTTATTTGGAGCATATTTAAACAAAGCACGTAATCACTAGATCCCACTCTTACAGAACGATATTTAGGTAGAAACTGACGATACCTCTACGAACTAAAATCATACAAAGGAAACATCTTTACTGATTACTCCAAGATATTCCACTCGTTGAAATGTTTTTCTGGCGTTTCCACTATGAGGTATAAATTAGTAAATAGAAGAGAACAACTCATTAGTCAGTAAGAGAAGACTTCCTAAACTCATTACTGTGAGGTACAGCGCCCGAGCATAATTCTTCCAAAATTTAATTCTGCAGTTGTGCCCCAGGCATTAAATCATGACCCAGAAACGACTTACTAAGTCTTTTCCGTGGCTTGTAAAGGGCGAAAGAACTTGTTTCAGCCATAAATCTAAGTTATACAAAAAAATTTTGAAATTAGGTTTTATTCGAATATATACCTTAAATGATGAAATGATTTAAGTAGCTTATCTTGCTCTTTCATTTTTATTACAATTGCTACGGCTCCCTGATGACTTATGAATCTGAGTTGTGCTCCTGGCATTAGATTTCAGAGACAAAACTGCACTAAGAATCGACAAATTGGATATATAAGACACAAAATTGTTTCAGAAGGAACGTTTCACCGTGAATCCAAGGACAATTTTGGGATTGATGGTATTAGCAGGTTTACCAGTTCCATTTCTGTTAGGCAAGCTAAGGTTGTTCTCACTGTTTCTTCCACTTCTCTGCTCAGAGGACTGTGATATACCTTTAAAAAATTATCAAGACATAAAAGCTGGGTTAATTTGACGATAAATGACCAATTTTTCTGGGAGATCAAGTCTGTGTTAGCGAGTGTGAGGATTATTTATGCACTAACTTATAAATCTCAAAATTTGAAGGCTAATAGTATGAGGTTCTGAGAGTATGAAATCTTTGAACAAAAAATTTATCCTACATTGGACGGTAAAACGCACATTAAATGCATAAATTCCTATTGGGTCTTTGCCAAAATAACACTAAAGTGATTGGAAATTTGAGGAAAGATATTGAAAGAATATCAGCACAATCATTTTAATTTAATATTTAAAAAATCAAGCAGCAAAGAAAGTGATTATTGCTACATTATTTAAAGATTCCCAAGACCCAACAAAGATGATCTTGAAAGTTTGAAAGGAAGGACCATTTAGTATGGACTGTAGAAAATACCCTAGGAACAAGTGTGTTCTCACACAGGATACCCTTTACTTAAAATTTTCAAGAGGAAAAGGAAAAAAACAATAGAAATGGCAATAATATAGGGAAGGAAAAAGCAGAATAGGCACAAAAGATGAACTTCTAAAAACCAATCAAAAGCTGAGGTAACCTAACAATATCCCTTATGGGATGATAGTCTCCATAGCATAGTGGAAACAAATCTAACAAACTGGAGCCTATTGATTATCTAATTCGCCATGAGGAGTGAAATGTAAACTAAATGATTAGAAAGGTTTCCTTCATCACTTATTAAATGTTTTCAACACTCAATTTGTCCTGGAAAACTACTCAACATGCAGGACTGGACTTGCTATGTTTTCTTGTCAAAAGATGCTCCACCTTCATGTCCTAGAGAAAGCAGTATAACTTGAAAAATTAAGGATGTAAAATGGAATGTCTTTCAAATGGGAATTTGGTCAAATTGAAATCTGACCACCATATTTATTTGCAAGAAATATACAAAACATCCTTTCAATACAACCAACGATTTTAAATTCATTAACAAAACTTTCTAGTTTATTAATGATGATAACCAATGCTAGAAAACATCTTTGCCTTGCTTGAATATCAACTACTAGGACGTACCATGAAGAAGGGTGACCATCGGGAGTTTCTGCTGCTGGAAGCGAATCAAATTCTGGAAAATGGACAGGAGGCTGGACGTGGCCTTGGCAATGCAGGCACCACGATTGACATCACAAGTGTAGCCTGCCAATACAACTTTCATCAGTATTCATCAACAGAAGTGAGCTTGCCACCCACAGTGCAGGCAACTATCAACATTCCCATCAAATGGAGAAACTTGAGATCTAGTTAAAAAATAAGGTTTTTTAGTTGTCAAACATAACAGCTGATATAAATGAGAGGACTTTTCTAACATAAGAAAAAATACATAGTAATGATGTCCCCCACTACAGAAGCTAATTGACAAGAGGAAAATAGGCAGATCATGAATAAAAAATACTGTAAACTTACATTTGGAACACTGCTACAGCATGAACAATGTCCACAAATCAAGTCAAAAGTATTATATGTGCCTAAGACAGCAATAAGAGACACTTGAACATGCTAACAATAAATAATGAAAAAAGATACCAGAATTTAATATACTAGCAGGCCAATAACATATAGCACATGCAAGGCCTGTAAATTGATAGACTGTTCAAAGCATTCAAACAGACACATCAACTGAACATGGTGAGGCTTAGTTCTATCGAGTAATCAGCTGCTGGTGATGATCTGAGCTGCAAGTGAACAAAAAAGTCCATTTAAAATGCTATGCCAATCTAATGTAATGATTAACAACTTTATTAACTATGGAAGCATGATACACACTTCCAAACACTAGATCATAATAATTGGAGGTTATCAAACACTTAATGCTGAATAGCTATAAAAATGATTACAGATATAATGGAAACGTTAAAAGATGAAACTTATTACAAATGCAGGATTTACACAAAGGAACCAACCTTCCGGACAGCAGTGGATTTTGTCCGAACAGCACGTAGCGTTGGCAAAAGGGCAACAAGCATTCTTTTCAGGTCTGTGAGTGGGGCAGCACGTGTTCTTGTCCAAGCAGCTGTCAACAAAATGCTTGATACAGTACAGCTCTTGAATACTACATTAGCAGGCTATGTAACCATCTTAACTATGACAATAGCAAAAGTTGGTAGTTAAAAGTGCATGTAAAATTTATCCTATTTAAAACACATAATGCAAATGTATCAGAGACTAGATATTTAATGCGAAGATGATTTATGCATAAAATGATTAAAGAAAGTAATCTATATATTAGGTTTATACCAAGCCTTTTTCTCTTTTAGTAGAGAGTGGCTGAGTATCATTGACATGATACTCTTACAGGGAATGTACATGATAGGGGTTCCCCAGGCCCCTAGTCATGCCCGAGCTTTAAGGCCTTATTTTTCTCTCGTTTAGTGCTCAGGTTACATTCCTTGAGGACAGTGACCACACTGCAGGCAACAATCCTGATTTGCCGCATCAGCGTTTTTCACGCCAACCACTGCGCACAGGACTCAAACCTGTGCAGGAAGCACAGAACGCAAGCGCTCTGTACACTCGGCCACTGCAAGGCCAATCTATATAATAATACGTTTAAAACTAAATGCGTGTGTAACGCTCCCATCCGAGTTTGCGGTATCATGGATAGGATAGGTAGGATAGGTTAAATTAGGTTATGTTTGGATATTTGCTATTTTTTATTATTTTTATTTTCTTTATTTGTATCTTTTATTGTATTTATGTTTTTATTATTTATCTATTGTATTTTTTTCATTATTTCCTTATTTTTCATTTTTTCATTTTTTATAGCTTTGTATTTCTATTTTTTTCATTTATTTGTAA
>JACJUY010001103.1:31687-69826 GCA_014220935.1 Platorchestia sp. MABIK
GAAGACATCATTTAGAATGGAGCCAAGAGAGAGAGAGAGGACACTGTGTATTGAGATTGTTCCCGCATAAAATATACTGCACAAAAAAGTTAGGAAGGGAATTTATAAAACATGACAATAGTTGCTAAAAAATAGAACAGCCAGTGAATCAAAAATAGATGTTCCTTGACAAACAAAATTCATTTCACATTAACAAAATACCTATCTAACTTACAGCTCTGAACCTCATATTCACTACTTGGAGCACTAATTCCAATAGATGCAATAGTTCAATCACTTTAGGGGGAGTCAGTTTTGCATCACCTGTCACAAAAGAATGCTTGTCATATGGTTCAAAATGCTATCAATTCAAGACAGGGCAAATAAAAATTTCTAGAGCAAAATCATTACATCAAAGAAAAAATTTTGCACTTACAGGTTTATAATTATAAAATTAGCTTGAGGAAATACATTTGAATGATACCAAATGAATTTTAGTTGTTGATTTTTATTCATTATAGAAGCAAAGTAGTACAATTGCTTCCCAACTTGCTAACAAAATTAGTCCAGAACAGCCATTTGAATGCGGAATTCGTTTATATTTTATGGTAATTTCTGATCTATAATTAGCAATTAAGGGTATTTAATACCTCCAATATATATGTATAGTAAATAAAGAAAGTTAAGGCATAAAAGATATTTTAAAAATTCAAATTATGAGAATAGTTAATGAAAATAATAACGACCACAAATGATGTTCACCTTTAATTTACATACATGATATCAGTCAGCTCACATCTGTATCTCCAAATGTTTGTAAGTAGAAAAGCCAGTGTATTTCAAGATCTTACAATAAGTAGCTAAATTTTGAATTAACAACTGAAATGAGCCACAGAACCCAACACCCTGCTCTGAAGGAAAGCATGCATGAAAGCAAATTAAAAATATCCTAGCAGCACAAACTACACTAACTATGCTAATGGATTCATTCAGCTGCTCAGCAGGCATAATCAAAGTTAGTTGCATGACATGGTATATTCTTCCCTTTTCATAAAAATCACAATTCATAATCGTTATTTAGAACAAATTATTTTCATTGAGTGATCCATGTCAGTTTAAAGTATAAAGAATATGCACTTTTCTCAAAAACCTCTTATAAACATTATGAAAGTTACCTTACACATTTCCTGCATATTGAGACACATGTGTACCAACAGATAAAATGCCCATTTTTGTGCACGTGTAAATGTACAGCAATTTATCTGTTTTGCGACATTTTTTCAAAATAATCATCATCCGAGGTGAAATGTTATCGTGCAATTATTTTTTTTTCATATTCATTAGGAAGAATTAAAATTTATTCAAGCTGGAAAATCAATTTCCCTATTCTGCCACTTACAACTTAACCAAACCAACCAGTAACAGCAGCGGGAAAAGTGTTATTAAAAGTAGGTTATGCATGGTGAATAAAGCATTATTCACATGTTGAGAAATATACCAATTGCATATGGTTCCAGAAGTGGTCCAGTAACTAATACTTGGAAAACTATATTTTTTTTTTCAACTCTATTTTGTTAGCAAATAGAAACTTGCTTTGATAATAGCAAAATCTTTTATATTCAACACTGAGAATCAAAGATTTAAAATATCTTGGATGGGTAATATTTTACATGAGTTACAGAGTTTTTCAAGAGATCATTTCTAAAAGTTAATATAAAAGTTCAACCCTAAGAAAAACTAAAAGAGTTTAACACTTGGTAATAAGCTTTATCTAGGCATTATAAAATAAATGACTGAGCTTCAAGTTCTGAGACTGTTAGGCAGTATTTCCAAAAACAACCATTCCAGTTCATTGCAGCTAACACAGCAAATTTTACATATTATGCAACATAAATAATGTTTTTCCATCAATTTAATTTACAGTTGGAGTATCATGGGTGAAATTATAAAAATTCTGTACATATGCCATACAATGCATAACTTTTATTTATTCACCTGCATACAATGCATAACTTTTAATTATTCACCATCAGACTGTTAATTTGGTTGTTTTTAACTTTTTCTATGATCAGACTAAGCAAAACAACCATTTACACAAATTCCTCATCTACAGCAGGGAAGAGAAAAATATCAGTACACATGATATTTTAGATCAATTCAAAATATCAATATGCAATTAAAAAAAACCTGTTGATTACAATTAAACATTAACTTACTATTATTTTATTCTTAGATGCCCTTGCCTTGACAAAGGCAATTTTAGGAGAACAAAGAATAAAATCAAGTAATTAACAGAAAACTAGAAATTAATTCACAAAAGATGTTTCCACAAGAGATAACTCACGCACATAAATGACAAGTTAAAAAGCAAGAGAAAGACAAAAAATGAAAGGATAGCAAAAAAGACACAAAAACTGAATGAAGGCAAGTAGACATGAGATGGACATTCTGAAGTCTTTTAATAGCTAAGGCAACCCATCATGATTTCTCCTGACTGCGCCAGGGGACCCCTTGAACTTGAGGGCCGACAGCATAGGGGCCTTTGCAACGTCCTACAATTCCCTCCGCAATACTCACACAAAGATCTCAGCCCCTGTGTACCAGACTTGTCCAATAAACTACTCAGAATCCACCAATCCTTGTCACAAGCTGCCATTGAACAGCATCACTGGGATAACCAGTACCTCAAAACACCATCACCAGGCATGGTGGGTCATTACAGCCTACTCTACATGACTGGCTCATTCTAGTTGCTGTCTCTTACTCCAGGCACATACAAGAAAAATTTTCATAGCTTCAATGATACTCAAATTACACTCCTGATCCAATCCAGCAAGGCAGCTCATACCACAATCCTATTTAACACATCTGGTATCCTACTGTTTTTTGCCATTCTGCTCAAAAACCCTATTCATGCAACTTTCTCTTTTCCTCATACTTACTACATTCCAGTACAAAGTGTTCAACTCTTTCTTCCACTCTTCTATCACACTACCAACATAATCTGTTATTATTCTCATTCTACCTCAATGTGCGTCAATTCACGCTCAATGCATTTCATCTCACAGCAAACAAGAGTTGGCTTCCAAAACTACCATCATAGAACATCTCACACTTGAGCACTTCTTTTCACATATACCAGATTAGCGTAGGGTTTTGCCTCATGCTAAGCAACTATTTATTCAATCCATACTCTTTTCATTTGCCTCTCAATCTCTTTTTTTCACCTCTTGCAATCTCACTCTAGTCTTTTATCTCCAATTTTCATTAAAAGTCAGTCGTCCACAGGTCTTCCAATTTTAACACTAACAATCTTTTGCATACTTAGTTTTCTTGCATGTCCCCAACATATTTTTTCCCATTAGCTTACATTCAGATTCCATTTGTTTCCTTATAATTCAACACAGCTTGCATTATTTATTCCAAAATTAGGCTCCATCCTAGGTCACCTCTAATAGCTTCTGTAGCTGTCCATTTAGGAGCACCCAAAGCTAGACGTCCTACCTACCTTGTTTTGTATCGCATTCAGCTTTTCAAGGTCAGTTTTATTTCAGGCTAAAGCACTTGTACTGCACGTAACACTAGATGCAGCAATATACTTCTACATTCCTCTCACACATTCATACTTGTTTTCTCTGTATCTGGTCACACTAGTGAACCATCCACTTAACTGAATTGCTTTTGCCACTTTCTTACCCTTAGTTCTAGGTCATCCATCTTCACCTATTATACAACCTAGAGACTTGTATTTATTTGTTTTACCTATTCTGACTTCTCCAATATTCAACAGTCTGTCTCTATCAGTCTCATCACTATTTATAACCATAACCTTACTTTTATCAGCACCAAAGTGAATCTTGAATTCTGTACTATATCCAATCACAATGTCAAGCATCCTTCGTAGTTCATACCTGGATTCACTCACCACAACCAAATCATCAGCATACAACAAACAACTCAGTTTTTTCTTACCAACTATCAGTTCAAACCCACTCATTCTCAGTCAAACTGCTAATTCTTCTGTGTACAATTCAAACAACAGTGGAGACAGAGTACAGCCCCATCTTACTCCTCACTGCCCAGTTTCCAAATTAACTAACCTGCAGATAGTGTTTGTGTTTCCAAACAAACTTTAAACAATGTTTACTGTCTTTCTGCTAAATCCAACTTTTCTCAAAATATCAAACAGCCTAAACCAATCTACTCAGTCACACAACTTTTTGATCTCCAGGAATGCTAGGTATATCTTATGATTGTTCTTCATTCACTCAAATTACGCTCAATTATTATTATTTCACTCCCCATTCCTTGCAAGATAATTTCAACTGACCTAATTATAACTCAGACTATTGTAAAATTATAACCTTTCACATTTCATAATGCACAAAATTTATGAAGAATCATTTGAATATCTTGATCTAAAAACACAGAAATCCCTGAGAATCACTAAGAACCTGTCTGTCTGAAATACAACACAAAACATGGAGTTCAAGATTATAATACAGCTAACCAATATAATTCAGCCTTTCTATATAAGTCTACTTTCATTTCCACTAACTATGAGAATATCAGTTGTACATAATTTGAAATTTAAACATCTTAAAATGACAAACGTGTCTGATAGCAGCAACTGGTTCAGATTTAGTTCACACTCAAAAATTATAAGCCCTACGCGTTCAGTGCAAGAGTATTTCAAGTTGCCTCATGTAGTTCATTGCGTCTTCCAGTCAATCTATGTTTTGATGGAGCTCACAAGAAGTTGACCGAAGGGCTTGGCTAGTAGCTGGAAAATAAGATAGCTGTCAAGCCCTTACATTTTCAGAGAAGCGTTCGGAAGTCGGCTCCTGTGCTCCATCATTGTCAAACATCCTATCTAATCGTAAACATGTGAAAGTTGATATAGGTATTTATCATGAGGTGATATGTACAGATTTCACTTTCTTCTATTGATAATGAAGACATTACACAAGATGTAGTAATAACAAACGTTGGTCAGTGGTCACATCCACCTATTTCGCAGTGTCGTTACTGTCTGCAAGCTGCAACTGCATCCCAGTCTACTTGAACGTTTGCTTTATAAAGGAGTCGTCCGAGTCTCCCGATGAGTTTCAACGAAGTCGCCAAATCAACGTTCAAACGAGATCTTAAGTCTTAACGCATTGAACTGCGCGCGATGGCGTCATGTAACAACTCGCGTTCACTATTCCGTCTATTCGTACAATTTTCGATGAGAAAATTACCGTTTTTAATGAAAATTTACATTGAGTGCTTCCTCAAAGAACAATTTGATCAAAGGACACTGATTACACCAACGAAAATAATATGAAATTCATATTGATTACGGTTATTATTCACGTCAAAAAACTGCAATAAATCGTGTAATTTATTATTCATTGCTTGGAGGAAACAGTAAAGAATAACGGTACATGAGCTTTTTCTAATATTTATGTCCAGAATTCTTTAATTTAGTACCTGGCTTCTGTGCTACAAATAGTAGAAAAACAGACAGCGATTATCACGAAGCGTTAACTCAACGACTGAACGAAGTTGCACGAATTCAACTGAATACTGTAAATTTGTTTTAATCCAATCCTTGCGTCTATCTCTATGTGAGAACAATTTAAAACCCAATGTTACACGTTTTAGTTCTCAACTCTATCGGCAATGGATTCCTTTCATATTTTCAATACTTGAAAATCATTTAAGACGGCTTCTTCTTCCGTTTTAACTTATAGGCAAAATCCTCCGAGGAGTTCTCTAGTATTATTTAATGTATTTATAAGCTTTCAGTTATCTTACTTAATATAAAATATTTAAGAAAACATATTTTTATTCTTTCTACCAATAAATTAATCAACAGCTGAGACGGCGATTGTTAACCAAGTATGGTTTGTCAATCAGTTTTAAGGACCTCCATATAGAGAAGTTTTTGGAAGTCAATGTGTTGTAATATATGTCATAAATTAACTCAAATAAATAAATGTCTTTTCTTTCTTTCTTAATATAAGATGTCCTAAGACATGCCTTCTATACGAAGAGTACTAATAGACAAAGTATAAGAGATGTACTAATAGACAAACTATCAGAGGTGTACAAATAGATAGACCAGACGAGGCGTACTAATAGCCAAACTATACGAGACGTATTAATAGACAAACCGTACGTGGCGTGCTAATAGATTAACCCTGTCAAGAGATAGTTGAATAAAAAATAAAAAATATCATCTTTTGGATATTTTATATTTCAAGAGATTGCTGACAACTTATACATAATTCAAATACCGCTGAAGAATTCTTCGGAACTCCTAAGTTATTAGTTGAATCAAAGTAAAAAAAAAACGCTATACCGAAGCAAATTGAAACGCCATCGTAAATGACTATCAAGTATTGAGAAAAAGTTAGTCACAAAGTAATTTATAAAGAATATCGCGCAACACAGCACGCGTATCTAGCAACGCGTAAACAAACTTTCGCACAAAAATGAAATTCATGGCTTGTTTAGTATGCGGACAGAGAGATAATTTTTTCACGAGTGCTTTATTTCATTTGTCTGTTTATATTTTTCATTTCTCCTATTCACAGAAATGTCCTCTGGGGTCGTGATAGATCTATTTTCGAATCATTAAGCAAGCGCAATATATATTTTTATTTCTGGAATTTGGTTCAGTGTTAACTGATCGCAGAGATTTAAGTAAAATGTAATGTGACTTGAGGCTTTGCTTCTACGCAAAAATAGAAATAGAAACAGAAACATCTATATGCATATGTGTGAACATGTACATGTGCACACAGATACATAGACATACATGTATGCGTGCACACAATACACACACATTCACACTCTTACACATTTTCACATATATATGTATTGAAATACATCTTTTGCTTGGCGATAACGCAAATTAATTAAAAATTTAAAAGCGAAGAATAAAATTTCAAACATTTTTTAAACGTTTCGGGATAAATCTCATCAGTAGCTGAAAAAAACACATGAAAATAAATGTGAATAGTTTCAGAAACCAACGGTTCACGAGACTCTAACAAATTAGATGGAAATGCACAGTGGCAAAGAACTAGACATATCATTTAGTGCTGGTCTACCCTTTAAAATGTGCAGCGATTCAAAAACACGTACATCAGTGAAATTTGACCCCTGCCCTATGATTGAAATATTATTGTTGGAGATTATTGAATCGCAGTTGTCTGCATGAACACGGATTGCTGAATGGGGTGGTTGTAAATGAAATTGAAAAATTGATGAAAAAAAACTTAATTGCGAAAGAAATCTACGACTCTTTGTTTATTTCCGGTTCAGGCCCTGGGATATTGTATGGTCTCTCAAAAATTCACAAGCCTAACTTTTCTACTAATTTTCAATTTCGGCCTATCTTTGCAGCGTACAACAATCCCAGTTTTAAATTGGTAAAATTTCTTGTCCCTGTTCTCAAACCTCTGACTAGCAACAAATATACTGTTGATTATTCTTATAGTTTTTCTACTGAAATATGCAATTCTAATGACGCAAACTCATTTTACATGGCTTCTTTTGACATTGAAAGCCTTTTTACTATTATTCCACTCGTAGAAACTATTGATATTTGCCTTTCAAAATCATTCACAGGTGATTCCGGTGGGGTTTTGGGGCTAACGAGATCATAATTTAAGTCCCTTTCAGAATTGGCCGTTCTTAATTCTTTTTTTCTGTTTGATGGTCGTCTTTTCCGTCAGCTGGAGGGGTTGGGAATGGGGTTGCCCTTAGGGCCTACTTTTGCTAACATCTTTATGTGTAATTATGAAAAAATTTAGTTCGATGACTGTCCTGCCGATTTTAAACCCGTGTTTTATAAAAGGTACGTCGATGATTCTTTTTTGCTTTTCAAAGATCAAGCTCATGCATCTCAATTCCTTGATTATTTAAATATAACATAGTTCGATCAAATTTACAATGGAGGGTGAGAACAACAACAATATTCCTTTCCTAGATTGTTTGGTCAGTAGAGTGAATGGAAGATTTCAAATATCCGTTTATAGGAAAACAACGTTCTCTGGACTGGGTTTGAGTTATTTTAATTTTTGTACCCTCAAATTCAAATTGAATAGCATCAAGACGCTTTTAAACCGTGCCTTCTTAATTTCATCCAATTTCAATGTCATGCATTTAGAGTTTGAAACTCTTAAAAAAAATTTCGTTAACAATGGATGTCCAGTAACTTTATTCGAGTCCCATTGGAAGCAGTTTTTGTCCAAAAAGCTTGATAGTCATCCGTCCACCGATGACCCTAATGACAAACTTTACATTTCTCTCCCAAATTTCGGTGCTCAATTTGAGAAACTAAAAGAAGAACTGAAATCTCTTGTGGTTAAATACTTCAAAATTAATTTACATGTTTTTTTGTGAACAATTTTTTTATAAGATCTTTTTTCTGTTTCAAGGAGAAACTTCCTGTTGCGATGCGATCCTCAATTGTTTATGAATATAGTTGTGCACAGAGTGCATCCTGGGACGTCGGTTGCACCGGTCGTACGCTAGGACAGAGGATCGATGAGCATAGCTAGGGGAGTCAGCTACCGCACAGGATCAAGGCTAGGACAACCACCCCATTCTGCAACCTGTGTTCATGTAGACAACTGCAATTCAATAATCTCCAACAAAATTTTTTCAATAATAGGGCAGCTAGGGATCAAATTTTTTTCACTGATGTACGTGTTTTAGAATCGCTGCACATTTTAAAGGGTAGACCAGCACTAAATGATATGTTTAGTTCTTTCCCACTGTGCATTTCCATCTAATTTGTTACAGTCTCGTGAACCGTTGGTGTCTGTAACTAATCACATTTATTTTCATGTCGTGTGTTTTTCAGCTGATGATGGGGTTTATCCCGAAACGTTCAAAAAATGTTTAGAATTTTGTTCTTCGCTTTTAAATTTTTAATATATGTATTGAAAAAGAATATGAGAAAAATACTAATAAACATAAAAAACAATCTTGCTTTTGCTACATCTAAAATAACAGTCAAGCTCTGTGTAATCGTAAGAAATAACCTGTTGAAAAATAATTAATAGGACACACAAACATAGAAAAACGTAAAATTGAAATGGTTTTTAATTTCCTAAAAGAAATTTTAAGACATCTCAAGTTACCGTCGAGGAACAACAACAACAAAAAAAAACATTTGTCATATCCTCTCGGTATTCTCTGCAACATCATGCGGACATGGGTACATGGGATAAAATGGAGATACAGAGTAAGCCGGATATCACTTATGATTAGCAAATATCTACAAAATTTTGGCAGAAATGCGTAAACAAACATATACTCAACATGAAAATTCATAGCTTGTTCAACATACGTACAAAAAGATAATTTTGCCACGATTCAAATGCTCAAATTGCTCTTCATTTCACTCGTCTAATTGTATTTTTCATTTTTCCGATCCACAGAAGCGCCTCCTGGGGAAGTGATAGATCTTTTTTTGAATGTGTTCGCTAGTGCAATAATAATTAATTAACCAGATTGTTTTCACGTAAAAAATGATCTAGAAACATGAATATCTATTTATGTAGATATACATATACCTACATACGTACACACACATATTAACATATATATACTTTTTGAAAATGAATATGAGGAAAAATATGCATATATGAAATAAAAAGACAAAAAACAACCTGCCTCCTACAACATCGAAAATGACCGTCGAGCTCGCTGTAATCGTAAGAAATTATTCGAAAAAAATAATTTAAAAGGAAAGAAGACTTCGAAAAACGTAAAAATGAACTAGTTTTCAATTTCCTAATGGAAATTTTCAGGAAAACTCATCTTATTGGCTTTGAATTTATCAGTCTCATGACACTCCTACGAGCTCTGGGATCACAGCACTAACCTTTGAGTGTACGAATTCCTTGGTACGAATAGTTTTGAAGACAGAGCAGCCATCAGAACAGCAGGGCACACTATTGAAACCTTATTTCTCAGCATGTCGCACCTGTTAATGCAGCTAAGCACATGAAAAGTAGGACATTTCTTAAATTGAGTCCGATGTAAAAGTTATGGTTAAAAATTGTGCGATTCATCCAAGCGAAAGGGCAATCCAATGAAATATCAAGCATTAAGTTTCCATTTCAGGCAATTTTTTTGTGTTTTTCGAGACTTAATTACTTTTCCGTGAGTGAGCAGGCAAAAAGCTTGAGAACAACTGCCAGAACAACCTCCGAAAGGGTCATGAAATTGACTTATAAGTACCTCTTCAGTACGATTAGATAGTAATTTGCCTTCAATTTCAACTAAATTAAGTACCATTATTTATAATTCATAGTTTACTATTAATATATATTATCATTTGTTATTACGCATTTTTTCCCTTTACTTCCTATTAAAACATGTGTTACGCCAAGTTTAATTATGGAGGAAACCCTTGCGTAAGCCAAACAACGACATTTAGGACTCGATCTCTATGGTCAAATGAGTGCTCGCGGTGGTACAGTGGTTAAGGGATCGGCCTTGCATGTTGGAGGCCCGGGTTCGTATCCCGGCACTGGCGCGGCGATTCTCCCCGTTGGGTATAAGGGAGAGCTCAAGCACAATACCCCACTCAACCCAGGTGTCGGAAATGAGTACCGGCTTCACGGGGGAACCGTCATGGTGTCCTATATATAGTGTTAGTTATAAGACATTTGAAAAACCAATGCTTAAGATCATATGTATCAGGCTTGATTGGAAATAAAGCGTCCTAAGATGTCGATGTTTGTTTAAGGTTAAAACACTGCAAATTGGTTTAGGGTCAGTTAGGTTAGAATAGGATGGGTTAGATTACGTAACTTGACTTAATTCATTTTGATTCGAAGTTAAAAAAATATGAGCCGATAATTATACAGCAATAGTGATTCTTATTATAGCTACATATATGTATATTCGTTTAATAATTCGTGTCTTATAATTTAATTTGAATTATTTCACTGTATTATTTATTGACGAATGTCTAAGCTGGGAAGATTCTATTAGGAAGAATTGTTTGAAAACCACAAAAAAATTGAAACCAGCCTAGGAATAAAAGTTCGTGATTTTTAGTTCAGAAATTGTTTTTCGTCCCTGAAATTTTGAAAATAATCCTTGATTTGAAAGTCATTAGTGGAACGAGGATTCGTTTTCACAAATCCTGAGAGAAGGAAAATCACGGTATAAAAATGTAAAGGTATAAATATTTAAATATCATATAATATTAATATAATATATATTTATACCAGGTTATAAACATCCCTGTATAACTAATGACTCTATAAATTATTTTATCGAAAGCGAAAACTTCGTATAGATTGAACTCTTCAGATCGGTCAACGTCACAATAGCCTCCAGACAAAAGGCTCATCATAGACATGCTGGTATTCCATAAGCTTGCAGTGTTTTGTCTGTGACAAAGAACAATGACGGACAACAGCTTCAGCATTCTTTCCGCACACCCAATTAGTCCAACACGGTTTCACCTCAATAGTGAACGAGAGTAATTTTTTAAAGACCGATCATGAATCCACGAAAACTCGTGAGCGACTTCTCCTTCGATTAGTCTGAGTTGAAGATTTTATCTGAAGTTCTTTCGATGGGGCGAAAGCATGGAATCGACTTCGACGTCCGAGTGGCAAATGAATCTATATCTATGGCCCAAATTTGCAGGTCACGCACGCATACTTGAGAGCAGACAAATTACTTCTTCGATGGCTCGCTTGAGTTCGATATCGTGGGAAGCCTGGTCTTGTTTGCTCGAGTGATACACCAAGATCGTTACACGTGTGAACAAAAGTAGCGGGTTCTAACGCGGTCATCTGAATACTGTGGCTACGATTATTTCCTCGATCAAATGAGTTTATAACGGCAAAAGGAAAAGATTTTTCTTAAATGTTAATTTTCAATCAGCAATCTAAAATTGAGTTATTACAAATAGATGAAACTTTTGTAATCAGCAATTTCTGAGCTACACAATTTTCAGAAAAAAATTGAACGGTTTGTGACATAAACCTTTTTCGTCATTTGATTTTGCACTGATTGCTTCGCTACCACAAACTACAATGCCTTTGACTTTCACTATGTGCGTTACTAGACTGATTTTCAGCTCTATTTGCTCCGTAGTTTATGATCCTTATTGTCAATTTTCCCAGGAGGCGCTCACTTAGGTAAATAAAATATTTTCTGTGTAGGTATTTATCTAGGGAATGAATCCCACAAATATGTCTTAATTTATGAAGATATAGGGAAGTACCATATTAACGCAATTACTACCACATTCAACATGAAATTGTCATGCTAAGAAGAAAATAAAGAACAAATAAAAAATGAAGAAAATAAATCATGCAAATTCCAAAAGTTTCCTCCTTATTCCACTTCACACAAATCTAAATATTAGTCTGTTAACAGACCAACGTAAATGTAAAGCTCTGTGTTACAAAGCTGTGGTCTGTAATGGTAACATTCAAGTAGCTCCTCTCGCTCTCAAGTTCGCCCTCAATCAACACTCGGCTTCAACCACATTGGTGTTCATTAAACTTAATCGAAGCTCAGAGCTGAGCAATAAGCTCTAATATGCTGAACTAACCTGCAGGCCGGCAAAGTTATAGTCGCACTCATTCCTGCCTGTGTCTGACCTTTTGCTTGTTGGCATGGTGACTTCAAATACGAGGATATTTCTGTCCTGCTTGCGCTTAGCCGTTCGTAGTAATAAAACCCCATCACGAGTGAATTTTCTGTTCATGACAATAACGTCATGGCGTCTTGGTTGCTCTATTTTAAGAAATGACGTTCATTTTGAGTGTTATATGATTGATAATAGTTCATTCCTAGTCATCTTAAAGCTATTTGAGTGTAGATGATTTTCTAAAAATTAAAAGATTTTTCGCCAGCTAGTGTAGTAAAAATTTAGAGTAAGGCGCAAATCTACAAATATTTCATTATTAACAAAATTGAAATGTTATTTTAACTAATATTCTTTTTCCGCAGAATAATTGTCTGTCGTAATTTTGCAGAGAGAAGCTAGAAACTAAACAAAAAATATGAGATGTGCAGACTGCTTGGAGTTGGTTCAACCGAGATACTAAAATTGTAAATTAGAGATAATCTATAAAGTATTTAATCATAAGGGCTTAATATAGCTAGTACCAAATAACATCGCATTTCATTGCTCAAAACACAACCGCAACAGACACGGAGGTCGGTGTGAAATCACTACTCCTAAGTCGAGAAACATCAACAATTAGATTCATGAAAGCTGCAAATTGAATGATTCAGCACACTGAGCAAGTCTATGGCAGCTTCTAGATATCTCGGTCATTTCTTATTCGAGCACTCGATGTGTAACTGAATGATAGTTCGGTCACAGACGTGATGGTTCGGTCGCAGATGTGTTAGATAGTTTTTTATGCATGTCGTCAAATCCTTCGATTTAAATCCTTCGAATCAAATCGATTCCTTGCCAAATCCTTCGATTTGGTCGCGAAGTCATTGTGCTCTCCTCTCTTTGCCTCGCCCGCTTTCGCGAAATTCTTTTAAACCTTTGGATGCAAATAAATGATGGTCTGAACACCATTGTCACGCTCCGTTTCATCCACAAATACTAAACGTGCGCGATTTTTGATTGAATCTATTGATGTAGCTGGAGGATGGGTTGTATCCTGATGTCTTTTACTTTGCATTTACAGATAATTGGCATATGTTTTCGAATTTCACCATGAACATAAATGAGACTTTGTTTTCTTCTGTTACATTGTTGTCCCCACCAATTTTCCACATTACTTTCGTCGTTAAAATCAAAGGAATGATGTCACGATGTGAAAACTATTTAAAGTCTCAGAAAATTCCAAATTCTTGTGAAACCATATTGATGATAGTAATTTCATTTTTGATTTCCTTATTTATTTATAGTAGTAATTTTAATACTGACCAATTTAGGTTAATAACTTTTAACTGGAAAAAATTGCTATAACTTTAAACTGATTTTGTAATGTAATTTAGTAAGAGTTTCAAAATAAGTTAAAGTCTATTGTATTATTTTCCGAAGAAAGTCAGAATGCATAATTTTACAGATGAGGTGTGAAGGCATTCAGAGGACTGCAGACTGCAATAATTATTATAGAGTGACTGGAGCCGACGTTTTTGTGCGCTGGCTCAAAAACATGAGAGAAAAACTAAGCAGTTATTTACGGAAAGTCTATAGAGCAGTAATGAAATGCATGTCACGTTACATACAGCACAAGCAACATTACAGCGTAAATATCTTGAAAAAGTGTGGTGAGCCCTAGTAAAAGAGTTTGAGGTACCGTTTCCGTGTTGAACTACGAGTCATTTTACTTATTTTTCGAACAGTAATATCACCACTTTTTACGGGGTGAAAATTTTTTTTTGCGCTTTCAGCTCGATATTTAGCATCAGGCTGATTTGACAAGCACTGATCTAAGCACGACGCCAGCGTTAGAGTTTTTTTTTATTAACGAGTCTTCCACCTCTTCATGTCCAGACCGGCGTCGTAACTGGAGTTCCAGCACCGGTGGACAGAAGTGGATCAGCTGCGGTGTAGGTAGCGCGCACCTGGAAGTGCTCCAGAGGCAGAACTGACACGTCCGATCTGAGGCAGCAGCATCTTGTGATCCAATCCCCCATTTTGGTTCGGAACTTGCAAACAGTTGCTTAGAATTTAATGTTGTTGTTTTTGAGGGCTTAATGAGCTCTCTATTTGTAACTTGTATACTTTGTTAACATTGAAAATTCATTTATTGGCAAAGACAGCTGGGAAAAACTTTGAACGTGAGGGAAGATGGGAAGCAAATAATTTTGTTAAACCAATTAAATGAATGCTCTAAACTCTACATGCAGATTAAATGACTTGATGATACAGAAACAATAGGTAGATGCAACAAGCGGTGTTCCATTAATTTCATGGGTGCCTATTTTATGCTTTATTTGATTGTACTTTCCATGCTCTCGTACTGCATTGGTTGACCTCACGTTTGTAGTGTAAAAGAGAATCACTTCCACTACTATAGAAATAAATGCGTGTTTAAAAAGGAAATAAGTACCGTGACTATTGTTTTTATCCGGACATGATTATTCATTTGAAAAAACAATAAATACTATAATTACATTACACGAAAAACAATAAATACTATAATTACATTACACGAAAAACAATAAATACTGCAATTACATTACACGAAAAACAATAAATACTGCAATTACATTACACGAAAAACAATGAATACTGCAATTACATTACACGAAAAACAATAAATACTATAATTACATTACACGAAAAACTTCACAGTGCATGTTGAGAAGACACAGCTTGGTGTACTCGAGGGGCTTTCTGCGATCAAAACTGAGGTGAGTTCAGACGCTAGTGTTGTATCCGAACTTCATGATAAGACAGGAGCTTTGAAAAAAAAACGGCAAAGGATTTTTCGTATTGACATTATATTACATTTCTAATTATTGCACATTGGGAGTCATTCTTCAGTGCACCAAATCAGTTTCAGTTCACTCGAGAGAGTATTCAAAAGTTCGACAGTAATGCTGTGCAACGTGAGGTATACTTGCTTCTTGTTTGCCCATGGTTCGCATAAGAAAATTTTTTCTGAGATCAGAAAATAAAAAGTGCATTTTGATAGTAGAATTCTAATTTATTTAACCCCGATCAAGTCCCTTTTCTAGTGACACTACCTGAATTGATGACTTAGCTATGTGAGGTAGCTCGCAACCTTTACTTTAGTAACGCTCACACAATTGAAATAAGGAAAAATGAGAACATCTGCATGTCCAACATTTCTCATATCATCACATTTTCGAGATGCGTTGTGACCAAATTTTTCAATTATCTTGATCGACCCTTTTCAACACATTACTTTACTGTACTAGTCTATCTTACTTGCGCATCGACACAGGTTTCTTTCATGCTCCCAATTGCCTGCCGACTTTATGTACGTGAAGGTTACTGCGAAGTTTAAGCGTTAATAATATTAAGCGAAAATAAAGCGATAGCATTATTCGTTTATTGAGACGAGGAACTAAATTCATTTTGCTCGATGAAATGTTCCCTCATCAGAAAAGCATAATAATAATAATAATTCAAAATTTAAATACTTATCATGTTCTTGAACAGGGAAATTTCAAAAGCAAGACTTTGAAAACCACCTCAGGATGACGTTCAGTTTCGTCTAAGTGCGCATTGACGCTTAAATCTCTCAACTTTTGCAGAATTTTTCTTGTTATTTTCCCTTATATGACTCGGTTTATTTATGCAGTATAAATAAATTGTTAAGTATCAGTGGCTATGATGCTCAATCTTTTATTGAATGATTCATTGATAGCAAACAAGAGCAGAAAATAAATCAAAGTCCCTCTCGCAAGAATGTTGCGAGATGAAAGTAAGGCAGCATTGACTCAAGTTTCCGTACATCAAAGTTTTTCCCTTTGGTTGACGTTAAGGTGATTTCAAAGATTCAGGTTAATATAGACACACTGCGCCTGCACTGCACGCAGAGCCATCTGGCGGTGGGCAGTCACGCGAGGCGCTCGGGAGCGCGGATCCGCAAGCGCAACCGCAAAAGATTGAGTGTTAAATCGGTTGCGCACGCTCTGGTTTAACTGACAGGTACAGCAGCTGACAAGTATACTTGTTACCAGGTACATCTGATTACAAGTTCAACTGATCTCACGTACACCTGTTGGCTGGAAGAGCAGTTGGAAGATAGACACGCATGGTAGGGAACATCGATGTAGTCATGCTTGGTGGCCAGTGCGATTGCACTGGCGTATCTAGGATCTTTGATAATTGTTCAATTAGACTAGTCAAGTGATGGCCGGGGCTGTGTGCTTGGCGACAGAATGCGCACAATTGACTAAACCTGTCAACGTTGCGTACGAAATACCTTCCGAATTTGCCGTAATTTAAAACCCTATGACAAAGAGTCTTTCTCGCGAATTTTCTTTACGAAAAATACACAAAGTATTTTAGGGTATCAGTATAACTGCAACGGGCTAATTCAATGATTTGATACAACACATTAGCGATTAGAAAGAATATTAAGCGCACAACGAAATGAATAAGGCCACTAATTTTAACTTCAGTGGTACGCACGTATTCTGTCATGGAAGAAAACAAATTCTACCATTTAATTGTGTAGATAACATGGTTTTACCACTTTGGCGTTGTTGGGGAGTATAGAGAATTTCAGCTATTTTATCCTTGAGTTTTCTTTTGGAGGTGTTAGAAATTACTGAAATCTCTCACGCACAGACAGCGTTTACAGTAAAAATGTGGGCTCAGATGAACGGTTCAGAACTCTCTGACACGAAATTAATTATGTGCGATGCTGACGCTGTTTTTATGTTATATGGGTGTTGCGAATACTTCACAGAAAAATCACCATATCATTCGCTAAATGGGTAAAATGGGCAAGATTTGCTGGATAAAAATACCATAGAGTAAAAAGTCTCAGTCCATCAGTTCCATACAAGATTTTCTTCAATGCATATATATTTCATTACAAGGTTGACCTCGTCTAAATGAGTGTTCACAGTGCGGAATCCTTTGTGTGATTGTATTTCATTGCCCAAAATGAAAATTTTAAAAACATAAACAGAAAAACAGCAGTCCGAGGTGAAATTTATCACGCGGAGATGAATCGTGACAATGCTGAGTCCGTTAGATGTGAGGAAGAAAAGTGAGGTGCGTAAGTAGAGCTAAAATATCGACCTGCCAGTTATGTCTAAATATTTATTAAACTTTAAAATGGCAAGAAATTTTGAGCTTAAAAAAAGTTTCCTTTACAATATTTTTGACTAAAAAACTGGTCAAGGAGCTTAAATTTTAAGCTCATTTTCTTAAAGTTTGGAGCGGTATTTAAGCGAGAATATATCATTGCTAATTAGAGATGCGCAAATTCAAACCGTAAAAATGAGCAAATGCACGGTCATAAAAGCGTGCAAACAAGAAAATGAAAATAAGTACACCATTGTACTTGTGTGTTGTGTCAAAATCCCATAAAAGTTTTTCTATGCGGAACTTGTCGTTCAAGAATTCTATGAAGCAAGGCGCTTCTGGCGTACTTATTTATAAATGCGCCAGCGTACTTATAACACTCAATTTTGGCAAAATCCTTATAAATTTTGAGTATACAGGCTTACTGAGTTTGCAAGGAGCAGTGTCACAATTGCCTATAGTATTTTATTGTTCCACCGCTGACGCATCAGTTTCAAGGCTTCACATTTATGTAAACTGAATTACGTTCTTTTACAAACGCTTTCAATTAGATATTGGGCATGTGTTGCCACCCGTCTCAAATGAGACAAATCATATTGATATAATTACATAACTTGCTTAATGAGTGATGTGATTGAATGATTCATTTTTATAATTGAGTTAAGATAAGGTAATTCTTTTGGTAAGCGTGTCGAATGTATCAATGTAGCCGTATTTCCCAAGCAATCATTTATTAGTACATGTTTAGTTTCGTCCGCAATATTTCATAACTTTTGCTTTTTTTTCTCTTTTCATTTTCATCACTCTCTCTCTCTCATACCCTAACTCAAGAAGAATATTAAATTCAAATGATAGCATTTATTTTACTATTGAAATTGATGAGGCGGTAAATCACAAAGCTGCTGCGTGAGAAGCATAATTAGACATGATTACGAGGATGGCGTATCTTATTTACAATCTTCATTTGGTAGTATCATAGATGATGTGAAGATCGAGAGAAGCCAGTTAATCATGTGAGAAGTCGATTTACTTTAATTGGATACGGAGTGTTTTCCCTTTTGATGTAATTTTTTGTTAAAGCAGAGCATGATACAATAGACGCAATCTCCGTCCAAACCACGCTCGTTCTTCACGAAAAAACATGACCTAGTATGAAGGTAACGTCAAAAGGCGATTCCCTTTGATACATGAGTTTCTTCTTAAGGTTTACGATTTCATGCCTCCTCCTTGACTGCCTGAGGGTAATGCGTCCTGGCCAATGGGAAGAAACGTTTTTCATGGGAACGGCTAGGGCGAATTATGAAAGTTAAGAGGGAGAAATATCCACAATCTTTATTAATTAATGAGGAACTAGATCCTGCATATAATTTTCGTAGATGAATCAAATTATACTTGTTTGAGAGGACAAAGGCATGGTAATATTTTCTTCGGAGATGGGGATAAGGGGGTAGACGTAGAGGAAGGCGGGTGTGTGTGTGTGTGTGTGTGGAGGGTAACGGTGAGTGTTTAACCAACGTCGGCGTACATTCGATGAGCTATAGAGATGGAACGCCGGCTCTGTTCGTATTAAATATTCATAATGTAAGAAATCATCTGAAGGATTTTAGAGCAGATTGTACAGATTATTTCTCGTTTGAGGGGGACACATCTCTCACGAGCCAACATTGAGTCTTTTCGAGGTATCATGGGGTGTTACGTGGGCCTGATGCATTCCTTCCTCGTAGAGTTTTTGTTGTTCGTTGAAAACGATATAGGTTGCTGTGGCTAACTACAAAAACACTCATGTTGAATTAATTTTGATTGAAACAAAAGTCGTTATCCGAACAGTAGTCGACTGAAAGAAGTTTGAATGACAGCAGCAACGCGGCTCACAACTACGATCACGTGTAGGAGAACGGATCACTGCTTGTATGATCCCACATTGGAATTTGCTCTAGCAGTTCAAATTATTTCGAGCGTGACAATGCAATTGATTGCTAGCTCTACATGTGTTGTCGAACACAGCTGGTGGGACCGCAAGAACACGACGAGTACAGAGGCCCGGTCTGTCAGCATCTCTCCGCTCGATTTCTTTCGCTAAACAATTGTTTGTTGCTTGAGCATCCAGAGCTGGAATGTGCACACTGAATATTTTCGTGCTCTGACGGGGCTGTGGCCGGAGCCCAAGATTTACAGAGCGAATGTACTTGCGTAAGATGTTTGAGTAAATGCTGCATTATTCATTTTGCTTTGAAATATTATGCTTGGAATCAATTAAACAATGCGGAAGTGCGCTTTAAGCTACAAAGTTCCTGCTGTTTATTTTCTCGCCGTTAACGATCGCTCAAATTTTAGGCCTGTAAGTGTGTCAATGTCTTAACTCGAGCCCAACAGACAAATGAACTGAGCCAGCATCATCGACTGGAGCGTTATGGACGTAACACACTTCCCCAACGCTGCTCTCCTTATATGTTACTTTTCCTGCACTGCACTACTCACTTCTGAGCTTTCTCAGCATTTCCTTTTCTCTTGTTGAAAATTTTGGATTACTTTATTACTCATTTTCAAACACTGAGCAACTTGAGTACAAGGCAACTCATGTTACCAGGAATACTCTTGTTGGAACATTCCATAATCGGTAGTGATAAGTAGAGCTACCTCAACTTATCTGTCTGCGCATTCGTGTAAATTAGAATAAAAGAAACGAAACGATTTGGAGGTATGTCACTCGTGAGGTATTTCTCCACATGTTTTTGAAATGTTTGACGTTAACGCCAGAGAAATCTGATTGGGCAATGAGCAAAAAACATAAATTTTCCAAATAACCTAGAGAAAAAGGAGTAATTATACAAATACACTTAACAAAGATTTTCTAACACAATTACATATACAAGAGATCACATAATTTTTTATTAATCAAAATAGACCCTGTTGCTCAATGGGAGTTTTCTCGAGATGCTGTTTTCGTTCCCGCTGCAGAAGTGCAACAGCGTGAACAATCCTGTTTTTATTGAATGCATGTATCTAGCACGGAGAGTGCGATGCTCTGCTAGAGTTTTATGCTAAAAAGACAGTTTTGTAGCCTTTCTACGAATCCTGCAGGAATAGGCCAGGGTCAGTTAACGTTATAAAATACATTGTAACTGCACTAAGCCTATCAAACGAGACCAGAAAAATTTTATTTATTTATTTATTTATTTTGACATCTGGATGTTAAAAGTTCAAATTAACTTTCCAGACATTAGTTTGAATTCTAATGAAGAGAACTTGATCTTCAAGTAAATTCAAATCCAGCCTTACGAAAAGCCCAGTAACGAAACTGAAATTTGAAGTTCAAAAACAAATTTTGAAACTGCTTTCTAGAAAGAAATAAAATTTTCACAAAAATCCCTGTGTAAAATAAGTGTCGATATGAATTCACGTAAACGTTAGTAGTTTTAGGCTACTTTGAAGTATTATGTTTCAATGAGCTTCTTTGATATTTTGTGAAAAGACCTCAAGTGTCTGTTTTCGAGCAAGATTGAAAATATTTTAACACTAACAAGCATTACCTGACCGGTTGAAGTGTTGACGTCGGTCTGAGTTTCGGTGTCACACAAATCTATTACGCTTTCCAACTTTCGTTTTTTTGTGTAATCTTGTCTCTTTAAGATCTTTCTAGGATGCAGCTAAACAAATCCAATGAATTTTCACTTTTTCTGTGAGATTTCAGTATCATTACTTTAAACAGCGAAAATATATTCGCAATCAACTATTTCTAAAATACAAAACCATTCATTTTACTTCTCTCGTAGTGAGTAAAGTTTTTTATTTCGTATCGCTTGTTTCACGTTTCGAGAGAGTTTTTATTTACGCTTTCTTCTCATTTAAAACACTTTTTCAGTTTTTGGTTTTAAAGTCTTCACACGACCTGATTTTAGTTTCGAAGAACAGACGAGGTATAACATCTGAGAGGAAGTAAAATGCTCTACTGCTTTTATAACATCATATTTAACTGTGCAAAGTGAGGTTTTTATCATTGTTTCTGGTAAGATGTTGAGGATCACATAAGAAAAAGAAAAAAGAAAAACAGTTTATTTCCAATAAAGATGGTACAAACATAAACATAACCATTTCATATCAATTCAAAAAATGATTATTTTAGATCTGTAGAGCTTAAAATTTGACATATTAATATGTCCACAGAC
Organism: Platorchestia sp. MABIK; assembly: GCA_014220935.1. Classification (NCBI taxonomy): domain Eukaryota; kingdom Metazoa; phylum Arthropoda; class Malacostraca; order Amphipoda; family Talitridae; genus Platorchestia; species Platorchestia sp. MABIK. The sequence continues at coordinate 53,573 of JACJUY010001103.1, forward strand.
GTTTATGTTATAAAGGTTTTGCTTCAAACGCTCTTTGATCCTTCGAACAAAGTGATACGAACGTCCTGCATCAAACTGCCTTTTCTTGCCAGTGACAACGCTTCATTGATTAGTACTCTTTGTTTCGCTACGCAGCTCGATGTTCCCAATGATTTAGCGCTTTCGAAGCGATTCGCTCGTCGGTTTCGAATATTTGAAGACATTTTTTTGCCGGGATGAGTTTCCCGTGCCTGTTACGTGTCGCATGAACGACGCTGCTTGAGTTCCGCAGTTCCGGATGAAATACGCATTGATAGTTAGCCGTCTCTGGAATTTTATGCCACGTCATGGGATACGCCGGCCTTCAGGAATATGTTGATAAAATGATACCGATTTAAATTCCGTGCAGCAATCTTGATGGCGCTACATTGTTCATTCATGATGTGCATGATGGAATTCGTAGATTTCCAAATTACAATTTTTGAAATAAATTGAAGCATAAACTTTTTCAGTACATAATATAAGCGAGAATCGAATCAGTATTCACTGAATTCAACGAGATGCCGATGGGTAGAAAAGTATTTATTAAAGCTTCAAGAATTTTCTAAGCTAGCTGAACATTTCCTACTCTATTAAAAAATACCGTTAGACTAGTTGTAATATTCACATAAGTTATGCAAAGCGCGTTTAGATAGTATCAAAGTTCTACTTATATATATGGAGTTTTACCACCGATGAAGTCACTGATCAAAATCGCGCTAATGACGTGCTAATTTTTTCTCTTCTGACTGATGGCACGGAATAATTTTAGTTACATTCGGCTGGTCCAATGAAGGCACACGAACGAAGTGCAATAGCACATAAAACCGCGGCTGGTGATTACCGAAGAAAGCAGATCCCAAAAATAGTCAGCCTTTCTTTGTGAGTAAGAAATGAGAGCGCGTTTTCATCTGCTTTAAACAAAATTTAACTTATGCGTGAACTATGCATTCAAAAAGTTTCAGTCTGTGCTCACTGCGCAAAAATATCATCGAACCTTATTAACAACAAAGAAAGGACAGATTGACATAATGGAAGACACTTGTAGAAATGAATCAATGATCTCGGATGTGTTGAAAAATTAATTAAATTTTATCTTCATGGCAACTGGAGAACAAGTTGCGTCCGTGCGTGGTTCAAGGCGCCATGATAGGAACATAAGAGTTACTGCAGCGTTAAGAAGAGGGTCAGGAGAGCTGAGCGCCGTGTCTCGGCCGTCGAGACGCAGAACGTTAATTGCGGTGGTCGAATTAGCGACCCGTGCAAGCACACGAACGACAAAACATTGAATGTTTTTAAGGCTTGCTTCGACAAAGAACTTCGAGAATGTGATTTTTTAGATCAAATGAGACGTGATGTAGAATACTTCGGAACACGCTTGGAATGATGTCTGTGCTTTGTCTCACGTACTGTAGTCGCGGAAGAGGTTTTTATTAATAATGACAGTAGAGATTTTGAAAATATTCTGACCATTTTTTATGGTGGGAAACTAGTAAATAACGTGGGACGACCCAATAACGGTGGCAGGTTAGAAAATGCAACGAAAATTTTAAATGCTCTTCATTCCGTAATTTCCCACATGCGTGTGAACATATGAATGTTAATCAGTTATTTTTACTTTATTTTATCTCTACAGTGAAATACTTTGTGGCGAAATTTTACTTATACTCCCGTAATACTTGTGAGGGCCGTGTTATTTGTCTACTGCGGTATCTCGTCACGTGGTGCTCTCACTACGAAATAGAGCAAAGCTTCGTATGCACTGGCAAAGATTTTATGAGCTGTTTTCACATATATTTGTAAATGATCGTTAACACACACATATGATCGCATCAATTATTATAAGCATCATGAAAATTAGGAAGACTAACGATCACATGCACTAACAAGCATTGGAGTGTAGTTTTTGAACAAACCACAATTGGATAATGTTGGTTGTCAAAATTTTTTGTCAGTGAATGCGCACCTAGAGCATTTTGAGTAAATTTCATCCGTATAAATTTTGTAACATAGCAGCTTAATCAATATTTATGTTGTGTGCAATTTTCGTATTTTACATGAAATCTGATTTCAATGTCAAAGTACAAGCTTCAAAAAAAATTCTACCTTGCAAATCCTATTCAAATCTATCTAGTCGTTAAAGTTTATTCTTGCAGTCCTTTGAGAATTTCGATTCTGAAAACGTTAGGTATTTTAGAGACAGTCCTCAACGTGCTAGCCTGTGAACTCTGGCATTCTTTCACTCCAGAAGGTAAGAAATGTAGGTAAACTTAATATATAAGCTAGATATGTAGTTCCACGGTTTGGAGCAATTTTGATACATTTAAAATTGGAAAATAAATTGGAAAAATATCCTCTCTCCAAGAGTTGAGAAACAATTTAAAATATTTTATATTTATCCTGCTCAAAAATCTTTCAACCCCCTAAATATAGTTCTTTGGAGTTATTGACAATACTCATAAATTATTGGAGCTATTATCAAGCAAAATGGCAACGTCAACGCATAAAATGTCTCTTTCAGAGAAGGAAACCATTTTGGAAAATTAGATGTAAAAAACATAACACAAATCAGAAGCTATGTATGGAGGTCTAAAAGTGCAGTTCATCGTGTGAAAAGCAGGTATAAAACTTCTGTAACGGTATATACCAAACCGAAGACAGGAAGACCTCCAAAAACGTCTGCACGAGATAATTTACAAAGTGTCATAATGGCTGAAAGAGCATCAAGTTGTGACAGCGTCATCAATTTGTTAGAGCGTCATGAACTTCTCGTGAGTTCAATGAAGAGACAGCGCATGTTATCTCAAATAAAATAGTTTCTCGCTGGCTAAAAAATGTACTATTGCATGTGTGCTTGGGCGCCAGCCGCCAAGCCTCTCATTTAAAAGAAAATCCAAAAGGCCCTTTTGAATTTTGCGACAATGCATGTTTTTTGGACTACCGTACTATGTGATGGAGATGTCGTAATCCCTCCTGTTTATCGATGTCTTTTATACAACATTATTTAACATTAATTGTGGAAGATCGTCCTTTCAAATTAAATTTCCAATGATGTGGGATCGACGTCGGGTTGCTATATTTAGTTCAAAAATGTATTTATTGCGGCTTCGCTCTGTTCGTATTTTTCACTTTAATATATGTTTTTTTCCAAAATATTCATTTTGATTATTTTAACTTAAAAGTTCAGTGTATTTTATCAATTTTATCTTAGTCATTGTGACATTTTTCATGAATCAATTGCAGGATGACATTTTTCAATCCATTATCAGCTAAGAATTACTTTTTTAACGAATCGTTTGAAACTTAAAGGAATTTCATTGGTAATTATTGAATTTTTTAAATTTTTAAATTTTTCAGATCACGGTTATTCTAAGATATACGTGATCATATATTCAAGGTTTTAAGTTTTCAAGGTATTAAGGTTTCAAAGTATTGTTGCAAGTTATTAAAACAGCGTAATATTTGCCCTCTCACCCATCACCAACATCAGTGAAAACTTGCATGTCGGTTTCCAACAGGGAAGGTAGATGAACTGAACCACATTAGGAATTTACTACCTGAAAAGAAATAATTTTGAAATTACCAACTACATCAGAGATATGTCTACTGCATCAAAGATAATTCTACGCGTCAAAAAGAGACATGAATAGGATTGACAAATTGAATACAGCTGAGTAATGGTATTTAGCTGTTTGTCAAATGACGATTAGGAATTTGAAATATCCAGACTCGTAACCGTGGGGATGTTGTTTTGAGTCATCACATTACGCACTACGTATGTTACCATTAGGAAAATCATGTTCGAACGAAGAAGCTGAGAACGCTCCAACTGACCAATGAAACCCGCTCAACACTTTGACTGCGGTAGGTAAAATTCGAGTTTAGTATTCAATTCAAATATAAAGTCAATTGCAGTAGGCAATGTTAAAAATACCAAGCATTAACTGGATCATGTTTTAATTTAGTTTTGATTTGAGTAATTTAAAAAATTGAATTTGTGACTATAGTGGTATAGTGAATCCTTACTGCATACCAAACGAGTCCAAATGAAGACAGCTCTCATAGAAAATAACAGGTGTTGACCATGGTATGGTGTTGACGTTGTTGGAAATGCTCACTCCTATTAATGCCTAAGTCAATACTGCTTTTCTTTCTTAAGGAAAATTTTATTGTAAGATGTTACTATAGTGACTCATTTAACTATCAACAGATAGTTCCTTTGGGAATAGGACATATATGCGTAACCGTAGACAATGCTGCTACTGGAAACCTACGAGCGAGCTAAGTACCATTTTTCACCTGTGTTCACGTCATCAATTCTACAGCATTAATGCCTCATATTAACGCGTAGGATTATTTTTGATGCGGAAAGCAAATCTTAAAAAAGGAAAAACACTTTATTTCCGATATAGGTGATACAAAAACTCATCCTTAGTTTTTAAAATATTTTAAAGTAAGGGTTCTTATATGCTACAAACACACATACACACATGAGTATCGTAATACCCATGTCATGAGTTGAAACTAGTGATTGAGGGCAATGTATTTCTAATGTTGCTTAATCTATATATGACTATATATGTAACTACAATAATGAAAGAGAACACAATTTTGGGAACGATGCATGGTTGAAAACAATCCTTTTAGTTCACACTTACATTAAAATACGAGCTCAGGGACTTGCTATATAAGGAATTTGTTGAAAGTAAAACGGGTGAATTAAAATAATCGTGCGCCCAAGGCTGCGAGGTTGGCGTTCTGAATTATATTTTCACTCCTACTTCTAAACTAGTATTCAAATCGCGGGACTTGAAGAAAATGACTTATATCACGCTTCGAATTTATGATATTCCTATGCCAATAATATAGGCACAAAACAGTCTACCTGAGTCAGAAACATGAAAACGATTGTTCTACAACGGCTACCAAGACATGTACAGCATAATTGGAGTAATATGTGAAATTAAAAACCTAGGTAGGGTTGTCATAATGTACTCAAGAGCGCAAGAAATGATATGATAATTTGCACTACACAAGCCTTACAAGAACATTTTTGGACGTGAATAAGAGAAGAAAACATGAATATCCTATAAGGGTTTCATATTAGAAAAAGTCATATTATTTCAGAAATATGATGCAAATGTCTGTAATTGATAAACATACATAGGTACCATGATGGTCCAGTTTGATGCTTGCACAAAAACATCAAAAATGTATCCTATATAGCTGGTTAATTGAGGTTGAATAGTGCTTCTTAATTTTATTAAAACAATGAAGATAATCAACTTTGTGGGGTGAAAGCATTTTTGACAGTTTACATGGACATGACATATGTATGAGCTTTGAATTTTTTGACATTCTTAAATAATATTAGCATTGCTTGCTTCGGCAGATATTCAAAAATATTATTTCGAGTGAGCGTAAAAATTGAAAAAAAGTGAACTGACTGCCTTAAAGAGCACGCTTTAGCCCACACAGCAAGTTTAAAGACAAATGCAAGTCGCTTGATTAGAAATTTTGCAAAAACTGTTGTAAGTAAATGTATGAATGTACTTACATATACATGAATGCATACATACATATGCGCACACACGCACACGGATACCAGGAAACAAGCATGAAAATTACAAAAATTACAAGTTTTGTTTTTCTAAGTAATTTTTTTTAGCACAATCGCCATTAGTTGATGCGCATCTTATTTGAACATATATGGATGATCACACAACAAATTTATACTTTCTTGTGAATGCTTTACAATAATAAAGAGAGATGACGAGTTAGGTAATGTTAAAAGTTGAGAGTGAACAGAAAAAAGCGGTATTTCTAGTTCAAATTCTAGTTGCTAGTTTAGTACACATATATGTTTAAGTGTACATATATACACATATACAAGCACACACATATTTATATACATGCACATAACACGCACACATATACATACATATGCATCTAGGCAATCATAATACGTATGTGTTCTACGAAAATGCTGTATGATGCATTGAAATATAGGATAATGAGCAAAGGATGTTTGTAACTTCTTTTTCAGTATGTGCTGCAGCTTACAATTTCTAATTAAATGATGTTACGCAAAGATCATTGGTTGATAAGCATCTTATTTATTTACCCTATGGGGGTGAACACACAACAAATATATATTTTTTTCTGAAAATTGAAAAGCGAAGAAAATGCTGATAAAATTAGTCATTTTTATTCGAACGAAAGAAAAAACCGAAAGCGTTTCGGAGACCAGCTCCATCATTAAAAATGACTAATTTTATTAGCATTTTCTTTGCTTTTAAATTTTTAGTGAATTTGCGATTTTAGCAAAGTGAACATTTGTTTAGACAATTTTTTTATAAATGCTTTAAAAGAATAGAGTGAAATGATGTGTTAGGTAGCGTTACAAGTTCAGAGTGAAAAATGGGCGGTATTTATAGTTCGTTTGCAGGTTGCTAGTCCAGTGCACACAGGTATATGTGCACATATGCTCATACATATACCTATATACTTACACACAACGCACATACATACACACATATACAAGTGAGCATGTTTGCAAATACCAGCGTATAGGCGATTAAATCGTAACACATACACATACTACATAAGTGTTGTGTAATGTGTTGATATAAAAGCAATGAGCAAAGGAGATTCGTAAGTACTTATTCAGCATGTTCTGTAGTTGATAATTACTATATAGCAAATATTATTGAGCAATGGATATAATAAGCAAATGAGATTCGTAAATACATTTTCAGTATGTTTATATGCGCTATGAACTTCTAAATTCTTTCTCTTCATGCAGTGAATCCATAATGTGGTGTATGTTGTCTTACTTTTCTGTTTGAAATGAATTTGCTTTTTATTGAAGGTTGTAATGGAAAATATTACTCTACCTCAATGCCTGGAAACAATAAATTGAAATCCCACCCAATACCTTGCTACCTTGAAACCTTGAAACCTTAAAACCTTGAGCATGTGATGAATCATATCGTAGAATAATCGAGATCTGAGCAAATGACGAATCTATGACGCAGTACATGAGAAAGATTATCCCCACGATGCGGTAAAAAACAGTAGAGTTTGGAGGAGGGAGAGTGACGGTTATGAGAATGATTTCTTTAGAAATAGTGGGCACACGTAATACCTCTACAAGTAAGAACGTGTTGTGTTCAGCAACCTTTGTTGCTGTCAACCCGCCATTTTCATGCAAGACAATGCGCCTTGTCATAAAACTAGGAAATTTATGACGTGTCTCGAAGAGAAAGAAATAACTCAGATAAACTAGCCAGCTCAGAGTACAATGGAACCCTATTGCAAATGTATCGAAGATCATTGGAGTGAGGAACAGAAAATAACTTTTCGAAATCAAGATTATTTGTGGGATTTTCTGATAGAAGTAAGAGAAGAAATAAGCGCTGAGTTTCGCAAAAAAACTAATTATGATATGTGGTCGGCGATGCAGTGAAGTATTAGAAAATAAAGAGATGTCTACTAAATATTTAAATAATAATGGTATTTTGTAATCAATCGACATTAAGTACGGTTCCCTAACTTTTGGCCATGTAGTAATTCAATAATTTTTATCAAGCTATATTGTATCAAAACTGAAGAAACCCGTGTAACTATGTATTTAGTTTATAAATATTGATCTTATCTACATTTATTTACATTTACCCCATTATTTTTAAACTGATATTTGAGTATCAAACTATTAAGTACAGTTCTTCCCATTGCTCGTATAATATCGCTACTGTAAGTTGACACTTATCGTACGCTGCCGTCCACCAGTGCTGGTGTGGGCAACATCATGCACTTACACTTGCCCTTATCGGGAAGCATTTGCAAAGCCAAGCGGCGTAGTGCATGGATTTCCGCTCTGGTTGAAGTTTTGAGACTGTTGCTGCCCTGTGAACTTTGTGGAACGTATAGTAAACATGCGAATAGTGCAATTGACATAACACACAGCGATCGTCTTCAGTAACTTCTAAAACAGTGCATGAAATTTTCAGGAGTCTCTTCTCTGATTTATATAGTAGAAAAAGAGATACCAATAACTACACTGGATGTACAGGGTGGCGCATAAGTAACGTACCCTTATTTATTACCGCAATATACACTGGGGATCTGAAGACAGGATACGACATGCTAAGATACGACAGGATACTGGGTCTCTATTATTAATTTTTTAAAATGGTGCGTTACTTATGCGCCACCCTGTATATACGTACATCGGGGCTTCTATAAGAATTATTAAGAATTAGAATGTATGAATGATAAAAGGTAACCGAACGAGTGCTAAAAATTTCCTTCCTGTAGCATATCTTTATAATTAATGGGAAACTTTTTTTTCCAGATTCGTCAACGGAACAATGAGGCACGTTCTTGTGAGCCAGTACCCCAGCATGGGCGCATGTTGACAGACAAATTGTGAAGTTACACTTCAAAGTAAAATGAAAGACTCTTATTTCGAATGAACTTATTCTAACGGCAATTTGAAGCTCAAGCAGAAACCAAAATTTAGAAGACTACTCCCCTAACACGAGCCGAGGAATGCGCGCAAGTGCGGTCAAAATTTCGACCACATTTTTCAGTTGTATAATTCTTGTGTTCACTGCGGTTGGACAGCGGAAATACAAAAAGATTGCATTGATTGTCGCGCTGTGCTTCCACTGCAGTTTCCAATTTCTAGATAGCAGTGCAATATTCTCATGATTGGCCTCACTAAATCAAAGTCACTAAATACCATCTCGCACAGAATATTTCGGTTCAAAGCACAATTGTTTTTTTAGAGCTGACCAGTCACTAAGACAAAATGTCCCGACATGCTTTCATCCCTAGAAATAGTATTTTGTTCTCTAGTGTATTCGAATAAAAATTCAGTGTGACGAATCCGAGGCAAGATGTTGAATAAAATAGTAACTAAAACAAAACAAAAATTGATCGTAACTAATTTATGGATCGAAAGCCAATTAATGAAATGAAAAAGACGGTACATCCGTTTGTACGCGTAGTTTTGGAAAACTTACGACTAAGAAGCGGTCAGTGATCAAAGAACTCAATATACAATGTTTACCAGAAACTGCGGTTGAGGAAGAGTTTACCGTAATAAATGACAGCTACTCTTAGGAATAATATGAAAGATTTGTGTGTCAACCACAAGAAAAACTGCGATTTAACGACACCCAAGACGTGGTAATTTTTTAATACAGCAAGTCCTAAATACTTCTTACCACTCGCCAACACACGAAAGTCAGTGAGCTACTCGTACAGTATGTGAACTTGAATGTTGCTAAAAGTGAAACCGCCTGTAAAATACAAGTTTTTCTCGATTAACGGTATATTGAAGCCTGAATATTCATCAACCGATTGCAAAATGAAAACTTGGATCTCGATTTAGTCAAAATAATGTGACATTAAATCTGCAGGTGGATGTCCCAATTCGTGAAAGCATCAGGTTGGTGCAGGTGTTAACATATATCTTTCGATTGATATAGTTCAAGTCTCCCCAACCACAACAGATGTGTTCCTGAGAGAAGAAAGATATCGACATCATTTAGTTTGGAATTAAGGGGACGGCGCATCTGTGCATTCTACGCTTAGAAACCACAAAATCGAAAAAGTTAATGAACCAAAATAAAATTTCAAGAAGAAAGCCATAAGCAAGAGAAAAGGACAGCAGTGAACCGATAAAAATCTCTATTAACATAATAAAAAACTATTCTATTTGAATAAAAGGAAGGGATCTTCAGCTCAGCACCTCATGTCTACCCTCTAGGAGCCAAATTTTCAAAAGTTCTGTGAATGCAACCCATGAGGAGAAATACAGGTTTTAAGAACTAATAATTAACCGGCTTGGCACACTATCACGATAATATTACCGCAATTTTTCCACTGTAGTACTGATTAGTTGCACCCACCACCAGTACGTTTGAACTTTATAACATGAATAACACAACCAAAGACGAATTTCGGACGCCCTCAGAAAAATTTCCTAACATTTCTGATGGTATCACATTAGATCAGAAGATGATATTAGCATAATATTTTACCGATAAGCTTGAATCATGACTTAGAAAAAACAAACAAACAAACATCGGCATCTTAGGATGCTTTCTTTCCAATCAAGCCTGATACATATGATCTTAAGCATTGGTTTTTCAAATGTCTTATAACTAACACTATATAAAGGACACCATGACGGTTCCCCCGTGAAGCCGGTACCCATTTCCGACACCTGGGTTGAGTGGGGTATTGTGCTTGAGCTCTCCCTTATACCCAACGGGGAAAATCGCCGCGCCAGTGCCGGGATACGAACCCTCGTCTCCAACATGCAAGGCCGATCCCTTAACCACTGTACCACTGCGAGCGAGATATGCCATGTTTTGATACAGAACCTTGAATCGTGATTATTAATGATAGGTGTTTATGGGAGCAGTTTATGTGGTGGAGCAATGATAAGATGATTCAGTATTTTCAAAAATAGCAATTGAGGTCACATACTATTCTCATTTAATATCACTGTATTGATGAGTTTTTTTCTCTTTTCAGGTACCCTTGCAGAAAACGAAATGTACTAAAGTAAAACTGAAGTTGAACACTTCGAAGTAAAGTGAACTAAGTTATAGCCAATCGCTAAGCTCAAAATAAATTGAGTAACATCAAAGAAAAGTTTATGTAGGCCAGAATCTAGCATGAAATGAACTACACTTACAAATACTTCAGAAGTAAACCATAAACATTTTTGTTGTTCTTTAAGAGATTCGCGATTTTGAAAATTGTAGCATCCATTCCTGTAACTCAAGTGAGGTGTATTGTTCGCACAAATGTAATGAATCCTGTGTTGATGAAAAATGGAGGCATTGCAATTAGATTCTGAGGAAGGTTGTGCTCGTTGACGCCGGTGGCAAGAAGCGCGCATCGTACGAAACTTCTGCAGAGTCAAAGGCCACTGACCGTCAGGAAAGCATTGACATATCAGCATTAAGAGTGTTCTAATGCAGTGGTGTCGATGTAAAAACCAACACAAAACAGAATATACATAATATATGAAAAATTATTAAAGTTCTCGAACTTGAATTTCACTTTGACAACACAATTGAAAAACTGGCGTACCAGGTCTCATGAATCAAGCGTTTGAAAAACGGGTTGCTTTCACAAAAGGTTTTCCTAAAGTCGCCATCCCCCCAGGCTCAAGAAGGATCGCCAACTCTCAGTCCTCTTGCCCAAGAGTTTAAGACGCTGATTATCAACCTTCAAAACATTACACTATCATACTAACTGATGGGTAATAAACCAATTATAAAATCCTTCTTGTCAAGAGAAAATAAAAATGAGCCTGTTTCCAAAAAACCAAGTCTGAGCTATTCTGCTTCTACAGGCGTCGAAAAATTAACAGATGGGAACACAATTGATATAAAGCACAATTTTTCATTAAGGCAAATGTTTAGAATTAGAATTGATCGTCGACGAGTTATGGAATACGAAAAGTGTTCTATTTCTCTGTTCCTGTTTGCACTAGTCGTTTTTATAGTAATTTCGAGCCTGTTCTGCTATTCTTCAGTAACAGCGGATAGTATTAGAGATAATCTGCAAAACAGACCAAATTTTCTGGCTGGTAAGTTTACAAACTTGACTGATCCCTAAGAGCGCGAGAACATGAACTTGGGGTATCTTCTTGTAAAGTTGTGTAATGACCTATAACTCACAAAAATGCAAAGTTGGCTAATTTTAGAAGCATGATCGAATCAATAGTTTCATCGTGTGTACCTGACGCTTTTGAGAAATATTTTGCAAATTAGATTGATGTTGATCACGATTCGAGAAGTATATTTTTCTAAGGAATTTGAACGAAATCCATCCTCTCTAAGATAAGTTTGAAGGGAACTCGTACATCACCTTCGGAGATATTTTCTAATTCTTAGCCAGTAGAGTTGCTAGCAGTATCTTCTTCACTGACGTTGTTACTTAGAAGTAGAAAACTGGTGTTTTAAAATTCTACTCTTTCCATGTTTGAAATTGTTTTTGGTTTCTAAATGTTGATATGTATCTTTTCTTGTTTTTGTAGTGCATCTCAGATATTTTTATAAGGTTGATGACACACGTCTGTATAGAGTTGAGATTTGTAGAAGGTTCTTCTTTACTACTAATTTTGTGAGGTGTAGTTACATTTTGAAACATAAATCATGCTAATAAAACCTTCAAAATTATTTTACTCGTCGAGTTGACCAACAAAATTAATGTTATTCTAATCTAGCGACTTCGTAGTCGCCTTAAATACTGCTTGTCTTTTCTTTTAACTTGTAACCACATATATGCAAGGTGTGGATGGTGAATGCAGCGAGTATCAGGTAGCAGAATTTCGGAAATTTGAGTGAGCCGTCAAAAACCTGCCCCATTTATCTTAGTTGATTTAATGTATGTCGTTTTTATTCTTCAGCAAAAGAATACACTATTTGTTGTTAATAATTTTATAAATTTCTTAAAATGAACGATTACTGTATTTGATTACCAAAAAGATCAAATTGACGGAGCCAGGATGGCAAGTTCTACTTTCACAAAAACGGCAGAACTGGTTTGCGTACCAAAATTCTGTCTCAAAGCTATTGACAGCGAATGAATAAAACGAAAATTTTAAGGCACTTCCACTACTTTGCCCACTCCTTGCGTAGTTGTAGCAAACCGTTCTAAAATTTCCATTCACGAGTGTCACGTTAATTTCTTGAGCAGTTCTTGAATTGTTCTCATTTATTTTTCAGAGTACTGGAAAGAACCTTCTGAGCTAAGTTCCTCACCGCGAGCTCGTCTTCCTCACCGTAGTGCTGCGACTGGAACTCCAAATTCAAATATCGCTCTGAAATCTCCTATCGTTTTCGTATTAAGTTCAGCAGAGGCAAAAAGTGAATCAGGACTTTGGGAAGGTCTCGTTAACAATGAACAACAACTTCCACATGACGCTAGCACGATCAGTATTATTTATCCTCACTTGTTTAATAAAGTCGCATATTTCAATGACAGAAGCCCTGAGGTAAACATTTCATTTACACTGTATCTGAAGAGTATTAGTATGAAAACGAACATAAAAGTTAGAGATTTGTTTGCTTGCGTTTTAAAAGCAGGCTATTCTTCAACACTTCATGTCCCTCACGCAATCATTCTAGAAGACGGAACATTCATTTCTCTACCGATCGATCACTTCACGCTCGGAACCGAGATCGAAAGAATTCAGAAAAATAAAAAGTTAGACGACATGAGCACGTGCTGCTACACATCACATCTTTCAAAATGCTTCCTTATGAGTCCTCACTCAGGTTCAGGAAATTATTTGGGACACTGTGTGTGCCCGAATTGGTTGAACTCAAGTTCGAGCGAGCGAAATGTGTTCTCTGTGCAAACATCCCCGAGAAGCCAAAGAGTAAAAAGATGGTATACGAATATATACGAGGAAAAATCATCTTCTAACGATGTTGATCGGACAATTTTACNAATTACATCGCCAGGGCTACATGTCGACCGAGTCCTATCTTGCGGACGCGAACTTTGGTCGTAAGTTAAGCAAGCATCACCCAACGGCGATGAAGGCATATCGCGTTCTAGCGACACCTGTCGTGCATTTAATGCAACAGTCTCCTCGTTTCACCGAGGTTGTCAATATCATTGCCACACCTTGGCTTCAGCACATGGAGTTTGCAGAAGGTCTTGCACCTGAGGATAATTTGTTGGGAAACGTGCTCTTCAAAACTACTATTCCAATTCTAGAATTCTTTACTCTACGTCAGGAGTGGTGGAACTCATCCTTGAGTGTTTTGTGGCTTTTATTACTGCTTAAGCTAATCTTAGAAGGAAAATACATAATCAAAAAACTCAAACGAAATTCTAAGATTCTAGATTTTTACAATTGTAACTCATCTGCCAGGTGAAACGAAAATTTATCAATATGAAATATTTTTAAGCGCCTAGAAGTCATGAATTAGATTCAGAAAGTCGTTTTAAAAGCTTTTCATCTTCTGTATGAAAATTTTGCAATTGAAGAAATATTTTGCTAAAATCTTTAATGACTGAACGGATTTCTTTCAAAGAAATTTACCGTAAAATAATTTCTAGTGTTTTTTGCATCTTTCAGAGATTTAGATTCCACAAGATTTGTAGGTAACAATAAACTGAATAATAACTAGCTATGATAACGCAGAAAAACACATAAATTTCCCAGCCTAATGCATTACTACATCATTTTCACTTCAATTACCTGACCGTTTCAAATGTTATTAACAAAGCAGAACACAGTTGTAATGAATTAATTTTTGCTGTTCATATTTCACCACCAGAATCTGATTGGAGAACTACTGAATCACGGAATTCAGCGTATTTTTCATGCAATGGTATTAAAATTTCAGATAATATCGTGCAGTTTGTGTCAATCGATACTATGTGAGTTAAGCTGTTTATCATGTTAGGAGTCATCACACTAAAAAAAAACATGCTGGTGCTGTGAGTGAAGAGTCTCCAACTGGTAAATAAACCTTCGTCAACATACAGATGCTCATTTTTATTGATCGGAAACAATTAATCATCGAAACGAGTTGTCATTAGCGGAGCAAATGTCTTGATTAGTGAACCTCATTCAATTATAACAGTTTTCTTTAAAAGGTTATCTAAATAACCCTCAGTGAAACGTAATGCTATTTACCGATAACTTTTTAAAGCCAGGGTTATCACTAAACCGAAATTTGACAGAAATTTCACTGAATAATTTAGCTATAGGGTAATTCAGAATTACCTTGAGATTACTTCAGCAACAATGTGTCAGCAGTTGCCACAACGCAAGGGTCACTGTCCGCTAGCGAGTTCGCTAAAACTTTGTCATTTCGGACTGCTTTGGTACACCGCGTCTGATGCTCGACTTCCGCTTCAACCATGCGTTCTTCAAGTAAACCATTTTTTCGGTTTTCTGCTAGAATGATGAGACAAAATTAAACTAGTTTGTTTATTTTTCTGAAAAAGCGTTTTTCAAGTAAACCATTTTTTCGGTTTTCTGTTGGAATGATGAGACAAAATTAAACTAGTTTGTTTATTTTTCTGAAAAAGCGTTTTTCAAATAAACAATTTTTTCGGTTTTGTGTTAGACTGAAGAGACAAGATTGAACTATTTCGATTATTTTTCCGGTAAATCGTTTTCATGAGCAAACATTTTAAAATTTATACCATATTATGGAGATGAATGCACTAAAGCTGAAAATTTGTCGTTTATATTTCCTAACTTAATGGAAAGAGAATGCTTTTATTTCAGAAAATTATGTTACGTAATGCACGGTACACCATTAGGCACTGGGTTGTGTACTTTCATAAACCCCGCATAACTCAGTGCACTTATTGTGGGAACATTATTTGATAAATCAGTTAATGAGTATTGTAATAACATAAGCGCACGTATTGTAATAACATAGTCATCATGGCACGTAATTGTAGTGCACGTGTAGCAATAGAAATTAAATTTGGTGTGAAGTTGTTTTAGTTATTGCCCTCTTTGGTTACATGGTGTCGTGTTTTCTTTTCTAATTACTAGAATTGAGCAGTCTGTTGGCAGTGTATCAGAAATTAATGTGTTGCCAATCAGTGGTGGCTAAAAAACCTTAGTTTTTTCTTTAGAGCATTTTATCCCAGGGCCCAAATTTACTAAAGTCTTTATGTTCACGTTACGAAGAGCAGGAGCCGTAACTCGGCTTCAAGATAATACGTTCAGCCACCAAAACCTTTTGAACTGAGATTTTACGTACATTGCTGACCGTATTTTGAGACACCTCATGCATGGTAGCCTTAACTTGAGATACGTCGATCAGCTGACAGTAGAAACTTAAATTAAATGTTTGAAAATATATAAAAGAGGAAAAAATTTATTCCATGATTTAACATGTAGGATTTTTTCTCTTAAAAGTTGCATAAAATAAATATGATAAATTATTTCCTATCTTTAGGCAGTCGTGTCTTGTCGACATTTTCCTAAAAAAGTGCTTGTCCCCGGCTTCTGGATAATGAATCCTTTATGATATTTTTCAGCTCTCACGATGACGAGCCGCCAGCCTTAAAAAACTTTCTTATTTTGAACAATCAACAATTTCTCTCGATCGATCTTCACAAAAAAAGCCTCAGAGTCATTGAAGCCCGTGAACAAATTGTTGCTCTTCGTTTGGTTACTGTGGTTTTTACGATATGGACGCTCGCTAATCTGAAGTTGGTTGT
>JACJUY010001103.1:74015-102656 GCA_014220935.1 Platorchestia sp. MABIK
TAATGTTTCCAAATTGCAATAAATCAGGTTCTGTTTGGCATAGCGAGCATAGAGCACAGTAGAAGAAACAAGGTAGGGTCAAACCAGCCTTTTTTCGTCGACCGTGTAGCAATGCTGACGTCATTGCAACGAACCAATAGCAGCGCTCATATTGCATCTGACAACACTGCTAGTCCCAAATCTGGCTCCACTATTGGCCTAACGACATGTCGCAATGGTGACGTCATAAAGTTTGTTTGAAATAAAGCTGTTCTATTGGCTAGCCGAGCAAGAGGAGGTGTATTTTCCCCCATAGAAATGACCCTAACTTATTTCCTCTTGCGTGGCATCTGTCTCGAGGAGTACCATTTTTCCTCACCAGTATGACGCAGTCCTCATCGAGTATATTGATCAAAAATTGCAGTATTTTATCCAGAAACTGATACCCATACTGGCGTTCTAACAAAGACTGCATGATTGATATTGGTGAGGTATGCGCATTGGGAAGGAATGCATTGGGAAGGTATGCGATGCATCGGAAATGCTCACATTGCCCTCCACATTGTCTCAACCTTCCCATCTAACCTAATAATACCCGTTGTGTGTTTATTTATATATTTATTTATTATTTGTTTGGTGTCCGCTTCTTAAGAAACATAGGATGTATATTCATTTGTTTGGTATCCGTTACGCTTTCGTCTGAGTTTGAGGTATCATGGATACCGAATCCCCAAGTGTAACATTAAAAGATGGCCTTTACATGCATTGATATGTTTGATATTTTATCAGGATAGGTTCGGTTAGGATAGGTTTGGTTAGGTCAGGATAATAGGTTAGGATAGGAAAAGTTCGGATAGGTTAGGTTAGCATAGGCTAGGTAATGTTGACGGAATTTTTTCACGTGTCCACCTAACTTAATAGTGACAGTGTCCGTGGAATTTCCGCGGGTCCTGCAACTACCTAATAATACTCTTGATTTATTTGCTTGGAGTCTGCTTGTTCCATTTCCCTGTCACGCTCATGAGAACAGTATAATGACCGTATCTGTGATAAGAGTTTCGCCACAGCACAAAAACAAGAATATTTTTTATCACGGGTACTGTCAGGATGGATATATTTGTTTGTCATCCACATCTGGAAAATTTGTTTAAGAAAGGTATAGAATCCCATTTTTGACGTGCCGTACACACTAATCATATAATAATTCTGCTTGTTCCTTCCTAAGTTAGTTACTTAGTTAGTCCGTCCGTTACGAGAGTTTAAAACGTCGTGCTTACAGTATCATGGCTACCGAATTCTTCAGTGTAACATTAAAAGATACCTTTTATGATAGAATAGGTTAGGTTAGGAAATGTTAGGACAGGTTAGGGTAGGATAGGTTAGGTAAGGATAGGTTAGGAGAGGATAGGTTAGGATAGGACAGGATAGGTTAGGATAGGTTAGGATAGGATAGGTTAGGTTAGGCTAGGGATAGGTAACGTTGACGGAATTTGTCCACGGGCCCGCCTAGCTTAACAATGACTTTGTCTGTGGAATTCTCACGGGTCCGGCTAGTTCTTAGCAATTGGATAGAATGTATGACTGGAAAAACAAATTCGCGCAAAAATAAACTGATGTGTATATTGCACGCAATTGCCAGAACTCAATGCTATCAAATACGTTCTAAAACATGGTCTACCAAATAAATATAACATTCTTCTCTTCCCAGCAGGTCAACGAAAAAATGTTTCGTTCAATTTTTACTAAAAGGAAGTTTACAGCATTGAAGCTCCAAAATCTAAAAAATTATGATAACAGTCACTCATCATATATATCATCCGATATAAAAGTGAAAATTTCAGACAAGAATAACATCACGTGCTCAAAACTTTTGACTGAAAACTGTTGTGATCAAATCGATTTGATACAAAAGAAAAGACTATTTGGAGTGAACTGCATTATTTTCATCTTTATGTTTATGGTCTTAGCTGGCACAGCGTATAGAATTTCATTTGGAAGAGCGAGTGTGTCAGATCTCAACAACGATACTAGGAGTTCTGGACACAGTGTTTCAATTCCAAAAACAGTTAGTTTCCTCTTTGGTATGCCTAAAAACTTGAAACTAGGCGAAAATGATTCCGTTTCTTTGATGAACAATAGCGTTCAGAATACTAATGCTCAAGTGAACTGGAGCGGTTTCTTTCTACAACTATTCTCCGTTGGTTCATTGCAAAACACTTCGTTACCGCTTCATGAGAGACAAACCACTCCGCCTGCGAAAAATGACGGACTGCAAAACTACCAGAAGCAAATGGGAGGTTTGGAGAAGAAATCTCAACTTCTGCGACAAGAAGGTGAGTGAGAGGCCTCGTCGCAGAGGAGGAAGGACGAGTACGGGATTTTGTATTAACCGAATTGCGAACGTTCGCATCCTGATCTTTGAAGCGGAATGGCGAACTCAAAACCGCTATATTTCGAAAAAAAAACATGTTTCCCAGTGCAGTCATTGAAGCAAGTGCAGTCATTGAAGATTACGCAATGGAGGGAACTCATTTTTGTTGTGCTTTTCTGTCTATCATTTTTTGTTTCGACATTTTACATGGGTATTGCGATACCGATGAGTAATTATCAACTAAGGATGTAAATGTTAGGATATTTTAAAAACAAACGTTAAACATTTCATGATTCAACTCTGTTGGAAATAAACTGTTTTTCTGTTTTCTCTGGTAATCGTTACGTAGCTAAAATTTAGTGATGTACCGATGTATCGGTATCGGTCATTCCGATGTATCGGTATCGGCAAGAATCGGTCATTTTACTGGTATCGGTATCGGTATCGGCAAAATCCGGCCGATACTTTACCGATACTTTCCAATTATACGTATTTTATCATAAAAATTAAAGTCATAAATCATACAAGTAAAAGTATAATCAAATAAAGAGCCTATTCATACCTAGTAAATTAGTTAGTTAACTGTTAAATTACAGCGTTTAATCAGGCCCGCTAACTGAATTTATAACTTTGAATTCCCGATGAGTCACGTACGGTCAGTAAGTGAGAGCTATGTTCCATGAATAGTTAAACACAGTAGCAACATAGAATTATTGTACTTTTACGGCTAAAACCTATACAGTTTGACCCAATTTCCATTTCTCAATGTAAATGACAGGCTAACAAAATCATCCCAATTAAATAAAGTTGAAGGTGCATTTTAAAGCTTCTGTAAATTTAATGAAGAAGTAGCTGAAAATTCTATTTTAATTTAACTTGTGAATCGTAAAATATTACGAAGCTAATAATTTTATTTTAATTTAGCATGTAAATCGCCATACATTACGAATCTCGCATTTTTCTTCTATTTTAAGACGTTTGAAAAATTCATGAACAATCTTATAGTTGGTTGCGTGTTTGCGNATCGCCATGTAAATGGTATTCATGATATTTGAATTTTTAGGGGCACTTCGATGTAAAAATTTAAATAAATTCCAATGTATTGATTCAACAGTTACTTTATGTAAACTTTGAGTTCGGTTAGGTAACCGGTGTGCGCTGAGGATAATTCAGCCCATTACGAAATGTTCATAGTATTGCTATGCTAAGTGTAGTCAACCGCTAGTTCAGAAAATATCAAGAATCCTAGTCGAATAGTTTCTGTGATTTGTTAAACAGTGTCATGAATGTGAAATAATACAGCAAAATGAGCGATTGCAATAATGAAAAATTGTCTAATCTTGAACTATAAAGCAAAACTGGGAGGAAAGAACACTTCAGAGACTATCGCAGGGAGACTACGAATTTGACTTTATTGTGGGTACAATTATTTCATAAACTATAACAGAAGCGTTCTTACATTCACACATGCCTGGAAAGTATTGAATTTACGTATCTCTTGATAGTAGTCCCAGCAAAAAACATTAGACGCACTAGTTAGCTCTGGTGCTTTAATATTGTCCTAGATGTCGACCTCATAGTTTTAGACACAAAATAAATCAAATCTGCCCATTTCACTTTTAGCATCAATCCCTCATGCTCACATCACTCGTTCCTATGCTCGTTTGCTCATATGTCAGTATAAGTACGCACTAACGAGGTGTTCAGCAATGCGTCACATGGATTATGTTTTCTTAGTCACTTGTATTTAAATGCATTGCCAGAACCAGACTACCGTTAAGAAGGGAACGCATTTTTTTCGCGCTTCTCTCCGAATCATTTGTTTCGACAATTAACATGGGTATTACGAAAACCATTTATGAATTGCAATTAAGGATCTTTGTGTTAAGGTATTTGAATGCGTTTTTCGCTTTTATTTCAATATCAGTGCTACAAGAGTGTTTTTCAACTATGCGTTACGAGGATTAAATTACTTATATCTAAATGCACTGTCAAATCAGATTACGCAATGAAAGGAACTCATTTTTGTTGTGCTTTTCTGTCTATCATTTTTTGTTTCGACATTTTACATGGGTATTACGATACCGATGAGTAATTATCAACTAAGGATGTAAATGTTTGGATATTTTAAAAACAAACGTTAAACATTTCATGTTTCAACTCCATTGGAAATAAACTGTTTTTCTGTTTTCTCTGGTAATCGTTACGTAGCTAAAATTAGATTATTATTAACACTTTCTTCTCACAAGCGACACGCTAACCATTGCCTTGTTGGTTTCAGAGCCAATGTCAGCTGCTGAGAGTTCCGGACAAGTCTACAAGAACTCGAGTCAGGAAGAGGCTGACCCCTCAATCAATCAAATACCCCGAATCATTGATTTTTTGCAAACGCAGCGAATGAATTTAGGAAATCTTTTGCAGTTCATCTCCCAAGATCTCGTGAAAGATTTTAAAAAGAAATCCACTCTAAAATTTCGAAGTTTCAACAAAACTTTTGACCGGGAAAACAATCGCGCCATGAACTCGCCTGGCACACCAAAGTTGCTGTCACGTTACATAAATGACTCTTCGCTCAAAGGTTTTGAGCAGCCGTACATAAATTCTAATGACTATGCGAGAGACTACAATTTGATTACCACAAATTACACCAATGCTTTACATAAACTCCAAAATATTCTCAGGGAATTTGACATCGAATTATTTATTCCGATTCGTTCAAAATCACAGCAGAAATGGCACACAATCATAAGAAAATGGTCAGGGAATGCCAACTTAGCGTCGGGACTTGACAAATTGAATCTCCTTACATCCCAGAATTTTCAAAGCCTCGTAATACCATGGTTGAATATGCTGAACTGGGCTGCTGGAAACGAACTACAAACAAACTTGTTTTCGATGAAGTCTATAAATCGTCGTAAGTCCCGTGAAGTGTGTGAAATGAGTCGTCTGCAAATACTTTTTCACGAACTTTCTACAATTGGGAACAAAACAATCGGAGTGCCGTTACTTATCTCATCCATAGTTTTACCATTTACCAATAACATGTTATTTGTACGGAAGTGTGGAAGTAACAAATTTAAGAATTTAAAGATAATTCCTCGATTCGCAATCGAAGTGTGCTTTGATTCAAACTGTCCTGTTAAATCTTCCAAAAAGCGAACCAAGAGGTCAGTATACCGTCAACTGAGAAGGGATAAAGTCTTGAAATCGCCATCCTACAAAACCATGCAACGACAAGACATTTCGAAGAACTTAGGACTGAACCGTCTGTCTCCTCCAAAAAGAAAATCAAACTTCCTGACAGTGATTCCGGAAACGTTCAACTGCTATGGATCTACGTCCCTATGTTTCTTTTGCTATCTATTCTTATTTTACTCTGAAACGGATCTAGATCCAGGTGTGTGTCAGGGAGCATGCGCGGTCGCGGTAGGCGGATCATGCGGACTACTTTTCGGTAAAGGCATCCAACGGATGGGACAGCAAACCGTGATCTGCACTGAGCTGTACAGGCAAGGGCTCATGTCACTCAAGGCTTACGAGGCAGATGCGAAGTTTGGTCTGCGGCTGGAAGTTAACCATCCTGAAGCCATGGTTATGTACAGACAGTTGGCGAAGCCTGTAGTGAAGCTCATGCAAAAATCTCGCCTGTTCACGGCGCTCATCGAAGTCTTGTCTCGATCGTGTAGGCAGCACATGGAGTACGTTGAAGGACTTAACGATAGTGATCCCGTCGCGGGTAGAGTATTTGTCTTCGTAAGCTTACGAGTTCTTACTGCGTTATGGTACGTTATGAAATCCAAGAATCAGTTGTATCTAGCCAGTCTTATTGCTCTTGTAACCATAGTTGGCTTTAAATGCATGAAACGTTACTTCAGTATTTCATCAGTATAACACAGTACAATTCTTTCTCAACCTCAGGAGGTAAAGTGGCGAGAGTAAAAATGAAATAAGGCATTTTTGACGATGACACGGGCAAAAAGTTGAAGCATAAGCTTAGCCGTAGCTAAAAGCACTCACTGTAGTGATGGTTTGGATGTTAGTTAAGTGTCGTCTTGTGTTTTCTAGTTGACTCTTTACGAAATTAGCACTATTTTTTCCACTTGTTGCCAATTCACATCTGACAAATTTGAAATCTCTGCTCACGTACGAGCTCACTTGTCTTGTACTTCATATACGTGCAGCATGCTAAGCTATAAAAAAGGAGTTTCCAAAATTTCTTCAGCCATTCTATACAGATCAGGCCACAGAAAACTATGAATTTCAGCAAGGTAAAGAAATTCTATTAAAAACTGATGATTTTAGCAATGCATACTTTTAGGGCTAGAGCAGTGTGAAGCTTGTAAGTTACTTTCAAACACCACTGCCGCCGCTGTACATGTGCCCGACGTGTGACAGTTGGTTATGGGTCCACGAAAGAATAATAAAACGTATTAAAAATGTTGACCTTTCATTGGCTCCTTTACTTGAGGTCTCTCAAACACATTTGATTCTTATTTTAAACAGAATTTCTATTTTCATACTTAGAAATACTTTGAAATGAACCAGATAATTAGAGAAACCCTGAGATCTACCGGCACCACATGTGAATGAAACTCAGAATCTCGGGTGGCCTATACGTAGCGTTAAAAAAGCAAAAGCAACTCTATGAAACAAAATGTTGACATAGAGCCCACAAACATCAATGAAGGCACTAATGTGAAAATTCAGCAGTAGACGCGTCAGCCTCCGTTACGAGCAACAGGGAAAAATAGCGAGGACATCTCTACCAACCTAGCACAAAATTTCACTTGTAAACAAAGCCGGCTTACTGCTACTGGCATTATTGAGTATTGGATACTCATGAACAGATACTAACGAACAAATACTGATGAGAAAAAAAAAACAGTATAAGCATGCCTCCATTTAAGGCTAAGGAATCCTACATTCTTCTGAAATAGCCAAATTGCCAGAATACCCTGAAGTCCATCACATTCGGTTCTAATAATCCTCAACTCATATTTTCACCGAAGTTTAAATTTTCAAACTGGATAACTTGTACTAAGGAAAATTCTCCCCCGGTGAGAATTCGAGGCTAACATCAAACAATAAAAATAGCCAACACCTATATCATAATGCAAAATCCACAGCGGCAATCATGTTGTTATCAGTAAGATAACAACAAAATGCATTTTAGAAGGAATGAAACGACAGTAATATCACAATAACAAATCTTCGAGGTATTCCTCGAACTGATCATCACGAGTCTTCTCATCCTGGACGATGATTGGCTTCTTCCAGCACTCTGCCTCCTCACTCTGCGGGGTACCCTCGCTGTCAGTGCGGCTCTGGCCATCACTGGAGGAGGACGTGCTCGCGTCCTTAGCACTACTTGACGCCTGAGCTTTATCACCATTGTCATCATGATCTGAAACATGAATCCAAAGGGTAATCAAGCGTGGAATAAAGGACAGTATGATATCCAGAAATATGCAAGAAAGTTTTCAGTTCTTTGAATAAGAGAGGCAAAAATCCTAAAAATATTGAAAATACCCCCAAAGTTCTTGTTTGCATCAAGGCTTGTTCAATCCATTAAAGACGCACTTACAAACAAGGCAAAGTAATAAAATAAACGAGTACCTCCTCCTTATGCAGCAAAAATATTGAGCCAATCAAATTTCGAGAAAAAATATAAAGTTTTTGTAAGTTGAAAAATCCCTGAGGCTTTTTGCATATACATGCAATGCAGCACTTTAAATCTATTTTTCTGATTTTTCAATGCATACCACGTGTCGAACGACACTTTAATAAATTCTTTGAATGCCATTTTAATATTTAACTCTTACCATTCAAAACATCACATCAGACTCGATAATTTCAAATGGATGAGTTACTAAACCTCCTTCCTATAGAACTTTCATTCAACTTTCTTATCAGCTTCGGACAAACACAAAGTAACGTCGACCAATAGATGAGGCTCACGGTTACCAGAAGAGCGCTGTGAGACGGAGGATCGCTTGAGGCGCTTCCGCCTGCTGGCGGCCTTAGGCCGCTGCTTGCAGTGGTTCAGCTTGAGGGAACATGGTGAGCACAATCCTGAGCACAAAAACAAACAAACCTTGTTCGATACAAATGGCTCAGAACACTGCCTTTGCTAAGGTCATAAGAAATGCGACGTGATTTCAATGGAAAAACGGAATGAGGGAATAACCTGAATGGCCAAATGTAGAAAATTTTCCGATTTCATCACATCTAATCAAGAAGTAAGGCACCTTTCAGCATTAGTTTTAACCTCGTGTGCTGATTTTAAAGAATCTTTAAATATACAAAAACTAAACCTCTAGTGCTTACAGAGAAGCCTATGCCCTTTGTTAGGTAAGGTGCCCAATCTTTTAATAATAATAAAAAAAAGAGTGTGCGGGTGATCTCCCGACCCCTCATACCGAAGTCCCTTTGTGTTCCTTATGACAGGGCGGCAAAATGTTACGCCCTATACGCCCGAAGAAGCCAAGTAATAAGTAACACATAATATAAAATAAGAGGTAAAATCACACAACTACAAGCTACATGCACTAGTTGTTAATTTCAAATGCAAAAATTGTCTTGAATAATGAGTAAATCATGAATAGCACATCCTAATTTATACAAACATAAATAACAAAAGCTTTTGGGATTACAAGAATATTTTTATTGAATTTTTACAAAGTAGAAATGTACCTTTATTCTACACTAAAGATTTGCAGGACACGCTGTCATTCAATCCAGTTAGAGTATAACGCGAGCTATTTAAGAGAAAAATTCCAGTTAATGCTGGTAACACTGAAAAAATTTATTCTTCCGTAAAAAAATCAACTAACAAAACAAGAATATCCCCCTGAAACAGTAGAAACTAATTTAAATACTACTCAAACCCCATAAGGTTAATTTCATTTTAAAACTACTAAGCAAAACATTATGTAGACTCAACAAATCTTCTTACTGAGTTTTACGAGCGCATTTTTCTTGAGCCCATGCTCTTTGTAGGCAAAGTTCATCTCCCAGGAGGTGAGATCAGAGGAGCCGAGGCAGCGTTTCTCCCCACACCTGAACTGGCCCTTGCCTTCCTGCACCTCCGCTTCCGTGCGCCACCGCAGCCCCACCTGCAACACGTCGCACACGATGAAGTCAGGCGCTGCTCTCTTACTGAATATTAAACAAAGAAATGCTCAGATTTTATGAGTTACTTAAAGCCTCCCTAACCGCAGGCTAGTGATCCCAAAAATTTTCCCTTTTTTTAGTCATGGTTTTTTGGAGAAAAAACATGTTTTTTATGAAAAAACGCTCGGTTTTTTTTCATGTCACATCTCTATTGCAGGCGCTACAATCATTCTGAATATTACACAAAGAAAACATCAGGCAAGTAAGTTTATGCCTCCTTTAACCGCAGTAAAGGCATTTCAAAGATAGGAAGGATGAAGGCACCATTTAGTATGGACTTGAGGGAACTCGGGACCTATACACAAGATGCACACAGATAGTAAATTGAAAAATAAGTCCATGAAGCAAAGTAAAAGCTGATGAAGTAGTAGGTGCGGGAACAGGACAGCAGTAAAACGAAAAAAATATTGCCCGTAACAAAACGAAAAACCTTTTCTTTAGCAAACGAAGGCCTATCTAACCTTTAGCTTGGGACCACACAATTTTCTCCTAGAAGCCCTAATTACCACAGATACACACAAAGAAAGACGAAGCATTGTTCAGCAAGGCTGTGTTTAGGTGAAGAGGGCTATAAAAACCTTTCTAACTCATTTAAAATCATCATTAAAAACACATTCAAAGAATTTTGTGAAGCCCACCATGGGAGTGCTTTCTCTTATTTTTAAATGCCATTTCAATTTTTCATGCAAAATGATATCCTAAGTCAATTAGAATTAATATAAGTTTTCAAGATTTAGTTTCAAACATGTATCCTGAATAATGAGTACCAAATTTGGTACTTGGGACCTATGTGCAAACTAAACTATGTGCAAGTCCACAATACATACTAACTTGTGCAATAACAGAGAAATGTGATTTCCTGATTTCAAGTGCGAGTAAATTTTAACAAAGGTGGCAACTGTTTTGGTGGTTAATTCTCTTGTTTCAGTCAAATTATCTTCCTTTGCTTTTCTGGTATTATGGAGAAAAAGTTAAACACCAAACATGTGATAAACATCGGAATACATAACATTCATTAACTATTCTATTATTATGCTAAATAAACCAAACAACGTTACCTAGTATAACTTTGGAAGTCCACCATATTTTTTAGTTGCTTTCTCGAGTTTGCTGAATTAGTTTGGCTCTTTTTTTCAGGTGTTTATTGAAATATTACAAAATAGCTGAACCTGTGAGAAAAATAGACTGTTGTTTTCCTGGGCATAAAATACAATTTACAATCAGATAACAGTAAATACTTCAATGTATTGCATTTTCTCATAGAATTTAGATTTTACTAACGTATATAGCAAGGGTCAGTCACATTATCAAGAAATCAGAACAATTTCAGAATATAAAAAAAAAATAACAAAAGACAAAGAGATGTTTAAAGACAAAATGACCACTTGAATAGCAACAAACATGACGAACACATGTATGTTGAATGCGGTACAGAAATTACTGCTGAGTGTAACTATCAACACATAAAATAAGCAAAAATTTGAAATGCTCAGTAAAAATAAATTTAAAATTCGGTATGTAGATCATAAAACAATAAACTATGGTTCTTTGAGAAGCCATAAAGGAAGTTCTATGAGTAAAATTTAATACAATTTTTTCATGTAATGAAGCATGAAAGGTGGGCAGCTGTGAGAAGCTTTGCAAAGAATTTGTGTGGGCATATAACTGCAGTACTGATATGAACGAGAATAAGAGAACATCAAAAGAACAGTAATCATATCCAAAAAGTTATAATGATGAAACAAAGGAAAAACAATGGGCTACACTAAGTTTCATAATAGCAAGTACTATAAAATTGTGAGAGAAGACTCCAGAATTTATTGAAAACGAGATCAACTACCTGGATTAGAAGAATTTCATTCGATTTTATGATCATTATTGCCATTACTGTTCCACAATCAAAAAAGAATTTAAGACACTTCACAATGAGGCATGCAAGCACCATAAATTCATCCAGTATAAATACACAAAAACTATTTGTAATACTTTCCCCCATACTTAAACTCACCTTGTTTTCCTTGTAGCGACTAAGATCACAAATGCAGTACTCTTTGAAAAGTTTGTCGTAATATTTCTTGGCAAGAGCTTTCTGCCAGGAGTCGGTGTCATCCTTTGCATCCCAGAGAAATTGGTGGTGAGCCCTCACCACGTCCATGTCCCGCACGTCTCGCGAGCTGCAAAAGGGGCATCACTACACAGGGGGTGAGTTTGTTTGAGACCTTTTCATTCTGATGTCTTTAGAACTTCAAAAATAATCAAACAACTGAAATTCAAAAATGGTGAATTCCAAAATTTTGAAGAATGAGGAATGCTTCATTAAAAAATTTTGAGGAAGTGAAGGCAATTGGTCTTCAAGAAATTAATGTAAATTCCGGAAAAATGAGCACATGCAATAAAAACACTATGAAACATCAATTTTTTACATTTCAAACAATATGGACAAGCATGAATAAAAAGTACATTTCATTTTAAATTTTCAAAATCCCGTCAAATTATCTGTATGTCATATATCATAATTCACAACCAAAACAAATCTCACACGTGATTAAGAGTAGCCCATGAACACATTGCAAATTTTGGAAAACAGACCTGTCACGCTGGAGGTGCGTTGTGGCTCCAGGGTGATACAGCAGGTACTGGTTGACAAGCATTTTATGCCTGTCATAGGCGGTGAGAGATGACTGATGGTAACGCAGAACTTGGCCCATACTCACACATGACAGGTCATTCAAAGTAGATCGAGATGGCATACCTTCCAAAAATTATAACAGTTAATGGCTATCGTTTTAGTGTTAAAAACAAAACATATTGGGTATGACAACACACATGAATATGTAACACACGAGTTAATGCAAGCTTCTAAGCAGAAATTTCGCAAAAAATGAGAAATGCATTTTTAATTTAATCAGTTCAAAAATAGTACTAAAATTCTATTAACACTTTTTACTCTATTGTTATTAAGTCAGCATTAAGAATATTGTTGTGCCTAAAATAACAGCAAATTTAAAACATCTAAAAATTCAAACTCCAACCTAGACCCAAAAAATTTTCAAGTAAAAACACAGTCTTAACAATAAAATTAACAATGAACACTGTTAGGAGAAACAGCTTAAAAAATTCTGTAAAATACCTGAACTATTAGAAGGTCCTCCAATTTTAGGTTTAAAAATTGGATCCTTGCTCCATGCTGCAAAATTTGAGCCTTGCTTCCTGGAAGCTGGAGGCACGAAGGAGTCGCCTTCAAAGGCTGAGTCATATTCATCTCCCATGGTCTCTTGGTGTACAAACTGAAATGAAAAATGATCCAGGGAAAATGTTATTGAAAACTACATTTATCACTTTGTTTAGAATAAACAAATTAATCTACTGGCTTTGGCATTCAGATTAGATTATTAGTTAGTTTAAGCCTCCATATCTGCCACAAAGGCAATCCAAAGAGAGGAAGAAGGAAGGCATCATTTAGTATGGGGTCAAGGAAATGTGGAGTCTATACAGAAAGGGCATAGAAACAGTAAGTTGAGAAAGAAGATTATGAAACAAGATCAAAGTTGAAGAAGAAAGTAGTAGGTGCTGAAAAACAGGACAGCAGGGAACCAAAAAAAGACGGTCCTTAACATAACAAAAACATTTTATTTCAACAAAAAGTAGGCCTACCTAACACTCAGCTCAGGCCCTCACATTTCCTCCTGCTTAGGCATTTGATTAAAGCCAATAATAACTAAAAAAAAACACTAAATAGAACAACATAAAATGGTAGCACAGAAAAAAATCAGTGAGTTGTTTCAATAAGCAGCATACTTACATAAAGAATGTTTTAAAACAGGAGTAGTAGCTAGAACAAAAACTTACTCATAAAGAGGGAGTAATTATTAATGCAAAAAAAATTCTAATTGAGAACTTTGAGATACTTCAATTCCCATAAAATCATACCTTGAAATCTCTATTATTTCTACTAAAAATCTAAAGGTATAGCTCGTAGTTCCTGCCCTGTCTTCCTAACCACAATATTATCTGGCATCAACAGCTAAATGAGTTTATTCTCAATGAAAATAATAAATGAAAGGTTTTAGTGCATGTTTTGCAAATATTGTAAGAGAATAAAATATGCCTGCAAAAGAGTAAAAACAATAATTTAAAAAACAGATACATATAAAGCATTCATCAAAAATAGCATCAGAAACTCAACATTCATTTTGATTAGCAAGCTAAAAAGCTCTAGGAAAATTTGATAAACTGAAGGAGATAACAGTATACTAGCAAAGGCATTTCTGTCAGACAGCATACATAACCTATTATTTCCAATAATCCCCCTTTGAATGCCTGTGTGCATCTTAGGCTTTACAGCTTGCTATTAACAGGAAATAAATTTTAAAGAAGGATACTTGTCACCACTTTTAATTTATGGTTTCCTGTTGAGGTTAAGGGGACTGACTAGTCTGAATCAAGAAAATGGCCATCACGTTTTTTCTACAATATCTAGATCTATGAAATTTGGCACACCTATGCATTTTAGAAAGTAAATAGTGGTTGTATTGCACACCTTTTCATTTTAGCCATAATTACAAAAATAATGGGAACAAATTCAAGAAAAAATGGGTTTTTTTCAAGGCTGTCTTATCTCAGAAAGTCATTATTGTAGAGCACTGATTTAGGTTTCATTGGCTGTGAAAAGGGTTGCTGCATAAAGAGTCAGGGGATTATTTTGAAATTTGCAATAACTTAGTTTTTATGAAATTTTGAATGAAAAATTTGAAAGTCATTCATTTTTTCATAATTTTTTCAATGTAACTAAGAAACTACAATTAATTTCAAAATAATCCTCTGACTATTTATGTACCAACTTTTTGCGCATTCAATGATACCTAAATCATTGCTCTATGAAAACTTTCTGAGATAAGATAGCTTGAATATTGGTATTTGCATTGTTCAGAAAATGGATTTTAGTACCAAGAAACAGGTCTTTCCATTTGCAAGGTGTATTGCTTCAAGAAATTGGCGCGGTTGATGTTGTGAAAGCTATTCTAAAATAAAATATTGACTTGACTTTGGCTATCTTTCATTGAAGTATTTTGTGGTTCCTTGAAGAAACCAGGCCAGGTACCAAGCAAGGCGCGTGTGAGGTTCAGGAGTAACACGTCGCTCAGGTGCACTTCAATCCTAACTAAACTTAGCAGATGCAGGATCAGCTTCTCTGAGCCAGACAGGCAGATTCCGCTTGTCGTTTGACACTAATCGCTTTGGCATTCATATCACACTGAGCTCCTCCCCAGTCAGCAATCTTATTTTTGCCTACAGAACAGGAGGGAGGGAGGTCCATGGGAGGTACCAGATTATTTTCTGTCTCCATAACTTTTTCCCACTTTTGACACAATTTTGGAGAAAATGGGGGAAAGGGCAGGGGAAAGTATGTACTTTTCACGAGACATCTTCTCAAAAAGTCTTCATTGTACAGCAATAATTTAGGTGTCATTGGATGCGTAATAAGTTGCTATATAACAGAGTCTGAGCATTACGTTGATATTCATAATTTCTAAGTTACATAGGAAAAATTTGGTTAATGTGTAGCATTTGCTACTAATCGAATTTCGAATTTTTGGTGCCGAGACATAGTTAATAAGATCAAAATAAACAAGTTTTTCTATGCACTTTCCGTCGCAAATGAGTATTTTACAAGTTATAGCGGTAAATTAGTTACCGCAACTCTAGTGTTCAGAGCGGAGAGTAATTCATCGAGTGCGTCGTATGGCAACACTGCAGTGGACGCTTCCTTCCAACGAGCTTGAATGATCAAGCCCGTTCCCTCCATCTAAGACGAAAGTTAACATACTGGCTGATACAGCTATAACTTGTTTTTTTGGGATAATTTCTATTGTGTTATCATCTAAAAGATTTTAGAAGTGGGTTCAGGCTCCGTGGGGCCGGCAAGTAATAAATTA
This sequence comes from Platorchestia sp. MABIK, assembly GCA_014220935.1. Taxonomy (NCBI): domain Eukaryota; kingdom Metazoa; phylum Arthropoda; class Malacostraca; order Amphipoda; family Talitridae; genus Platorchestia; species Platorchestia sp. MABIK. Next base: position 89,475 of record JACJUY010001103.1, read on the forward strand.
CAAAGTGCTTAACCGTGCTTAAACACCTCAATCGCGCAAAAAATAAAACCTACCGCTCTAACTTGTAAAATACTCATTTGTCGCAAAAAGTGTATAGAAGAAAAGTAGTTCATTTTGATGTTATTACCGTGATTCAAGCAACAAAAATTCACAAATAGATGAGTAGCTGTTTAATCGAGCGCATTCGTCATCATAGACAAAACTAAACTACCGCTATAACTCGTTAAATACTCATTTGCGACGGAAAGTGCATAAAAGAAAACTTGTTTATTTCGATTTAATTAACTATGTTTTGGCACCCAAAATTTGAAATTCGATTATTAGCAAACGCTACACATTAACAAAAAATTTTTGTGAAAAATAACAGATTGGAAGATATTAATTTTTATAAAATGACTGTAACGTTCTTTCTATAGAATCTAGATCTATAAAAATTGACAAATGTATGTATTTTTAGAAATAAATAGGGGTCATGGCTACAATTTTTTCCCATTTTTGCCATAATTAAGGAGATAATGGGAGGAAATCGGGAAAAATTGGGAGGGGGCCATGGTAATTTTTGAAAATCTATTTTCTCTGAGGGTTTTTATTGTAGAGCAATGATTTAGGTATCATCAGATGCGCAAAGAGCTGCTCTATCTATTGACATAAGATTTTTTTAATTCATACTAATTTTTGGTTACTTCAAAAAATTTTCAGAAAAATATTTGACTTTTTAAATTTTTTTAAAAATTTGATAACTAAACTATTGTGAAATTCAACGTAATCCTCCAACTCTTATTGCGCATCCAATGAACTTATTGCATATTCAATGATACCTAAATCATTGGTCTACGATGAGAACTTTTTTAGGAGACGTCTCTTGAAAAGTTTGCACTTACCCACCTCCCCTTACCCCACCCCTTTTCCCCATTGTCTCCAAATTTTAGAGACAATGGGGAAAAGGGGTTATTAGGCAAAGAAATTAAATGGTAGTAAAAAATTATGTTGAAAGTGGAGCACAAAACCCATCCACGCACATTTATACTTCCAAACCTTACAACACAATTGGACAATTTTAGACATTCTTTACTTTGGCTCTGACAGATTTTCATTCATCCTGTTCCAGCTTCCATTATGATATGAGTAGCCTTGATCTACTGGACATATCTCTTGGAGAGTTTCATCTCACCTTCTTTTGAAAGATGAACTCTATCTCCAAGAAAACATCCACTCTGGATCACGCTATCCACATCTAACTAGGAAGCTGGAACCCAATTCACGCTTTCTCACACTCTCAGCCCTCATACTCACAATCTCTTCATGCAACTTTCTATTCACCTCTTTTTGCACCCTTTCATACTCATCATCATCATCATCACAAGCAGGCCTTCTGAGAAGACTCGTCACACCAACTCTAACATTCTTCTTTCGTGCACTTTCAAACACTTTCATAGTTGCATTCACCGTACGCTCTTTCCCACATTCAAGCAATCTATTGCCACCTCCTTGCAGTACAATCATACCTTCATCCATTCCATCTATCACTCTCTCAGCATGCCTACAAATCTCTTCCACTCCTTTTCCTCTCATGCTCGTACATCCACTGCCACTACTGTCACTCATCCTTACAAACCTATCCACCTTCTTCATCATACTATCTCCAATTCTCCACATATTCTAATCATAGGTCTCACTCTTCCTTTCATACTACTCTTTCTCTCACTTTGTCCACTCATTTCATTCTTTCCAACTACTTCTACTATGGGTGCACGCACGCACCTCATCTGACACATCAACAGGTTGCTCATTCACTATCATTTCATTTGTACTTCTTTCATCACGCTCATTCATTGTTGCACTTTTAGCTGTCACATTTACACTATCATTTGCTTCAACATTCACTACACTCTCAGTCCTTGCATCATTCTCATTCTTCCTTGCATTCAACTTCCTTTCATCCTCTAAATCACACATCAAATCAACATTCACAGCTTTCAGCTTCTCAACCTCTTCTTCCAATTTCTTTCTCACAACATTCCAGCATTTCCAGCATGTAAACACAAGATCATTGAACTTTTCCCCGACTCATCTCTTTCAAACCTTTGCATACATCTATCTCCACCCACTCAAAACAAGTCGAGCAATGAATCTCGTCATCCATCCCACTCGCATCTCCCTTCCTACGACCATTCCTATTTCTTGCCATTCTCAAAACACAGACTTCTATCTCAGTACAAACTATAAAGGCAGAAGAAGCCTTCACTCAGTTAATCTACTAAAAATCAAGTTATCAAACAAAAAAAAGAAACAAAAACGTTAAAAACTACCCTTACAGTCCCTTCATACACTACCAGTCAAACACTCTAGTCAAAAGTTGCAAGTCACGATCCAAATGCTCGGTCTCAACTCTCAGGGTGCCTGCACACCGAAAGATTTGAAGCGAGCAAGCTAGCAAGCTTGAATTGATTAACATGGATTCCTATGGGAGTCCACACACTGCAAGCAAGCAAGCAAGCAAGCAAGGGAGAAAGACTGAAGATTAGCTGAAGCTGGAAAGCGACTTCAAGATGGTTTCACGCTTGAAAGCTGCAGCGGGTAGCCTCTGGCCGTGGTAGACCGTGCGTCTGGCAGTGTGCAGTGAGATGTCGACGAGGGAGGTGTGCTGCTCAATTCTTCCAGCATAGACTGAACTCCTTATATCCGAAGTTAATGCTGTACTGTGCCTTTTGAACTTGAAAGAGCCATAGCACAATGACAGATAACATGTTTTAAAGCAATAGGATGAACTAGGAATGAAATTCAACGTTACAAACCCATGCTTGTACCGATTTTTTTGGTCAATATTGAATTTAAGCCTTTCACGGAAATAAAAAAATTGGTTCCAAACAATCACTAAAGGAACACATTTAAAACGTTTTACACGAATGACATTCTGCTGGCTGAGCGTTATTTTAGAGATATAACAATAATTACGTTCAGATAGGAATAACATTATATGGTCGGTTGCTTAGTCGCCGCATTGTTGGGTGACGCCCACTTTTCTGGCGGGACACGCCCACTTCTTGGCGGGAAATAAACACGGTTTGGTTTGGGCAAGTTACAGAAAGCTATTTTAGGTTGATTTATGTTATTTTAGGTTAGTTTATTTAACTAATCTACCAAAACCTACCCTAGCCTCACCCATCGTTACGTTAATACCGTATTGCAGCACATTTACGTGTCCGTTCCTTCACTTTTATATACGACGTTCTCATAACTTCAAAGTGGAATAACTGGAAAATAACGCATCAGCGAGCAAAATGTCATTTGTGTAAAACGTTTTTAAATGTGTTCCTTTAGTGATTCTTTAGAACGGAATTTTTAATTTCAGTGAAAGGCCTAAATCAATATTGACCTTTTTTTTTGTTATAGACCTCTCTCCATAACATTTAGGAGCCAACTGGCTATCTCTTATAGATCTCGCCTGACATCTTTCTCTCTCGTTTGCTTGCTCGCTTCCAGTCTTTTGGTGTGCAGGCACCCTGAAGATTGGCTGAAGCTAGAAAGCGACTTCAAGATGGTTTCACGCTAGGATGAACTAGGAATGAAATTCAACGTTACGAACACATGCTTGTACCGATTTTTTTTGTTATAGACCTCTCTCCATGACATTTAGGAGCCAACTGGCTATCTTTTGGAGTGCGATAGATCTCGCCTGACATCTTTCTCTCTCGTTTGCTTGCTCGCTTCCAGTCTTTTGGTGAGCAGGCACCCTCAAGCAACAAACGAACTGCTCTCAGGGACACTCCATACTAAGTCTCACACACTATACTCACGTGAATATACAAACTATACCAGTTTCTCAGCAACTTCACTTTAATCCACCACAATTTTCGTCAGAGGATCAGTAGCGCACGTGCACACTCAACGATGTAATCGTATTTTTGAAAGAATGCACCCATCGACTTCAAATTAGGCCCTCCGCACACGGGGCTACTCTAATAAAACTAAACTGGTTTGTGATTGACGTCACCAACCAGTTACCAACTCTTTAGTGATGAGGTTCCGCACAAGAGGCTACTAAAATCCGTAATCTGCTTTGGGTGTTTTTGGAAGAAGGACCGTATGATGCAATCATTCAGCAACATTGTGGATAGCGATTCAAGTGGCGAAGATCTGAAACTATATAATCATCATCGTCAGAGAAGAAATAGAAAACGAAGACAATTTTTGATTCATCCATTCATAGAGAAAAAATTTAACCGCCGTATATTCGTTGCTGCAAAAGACATACAACTTTAGGATACTCTATTCATAAATATACAGAAAAATAGATTTTCCTTGTATACTCATGAAAAAAACATATACCACCTACAAAGCATATCAAACACCTAGTTGATTTTATACAGGGTGTTGTGTAATTCGATACACACATTTTAACCATATACAGAAAAACGCAAAATAAAACGATTTTCATGAGTGACAAAAACCTCAGAACACCTTCGTTTTCAAGAAATGTTTATCCAGAAGGTTTCCCGTAAGAATTGGCTTACAATGCAGCCATTGAGTAAATCTAACTGCTGCTGGCGCGCGCTGTAGTATACCAAAAGAAGAATCTAAAATTATTTTAGATCGTTATATCTCAAAAAAGATGAAATATTCTGGTTTATGACACTCGTGAACATCGTTCTTTTAGCTTTTTTCTGTGTTTAGTTGAAATATGTACATCGAATTACACGGCACCCTTGTGCGCAAACCACCTGGCACAATGGAAATAAGACCCTAATTTAACGGGTCCCATTGCACACACATTTGCCTGACACCCAGGAGGGGTCGGTAACGCTAGGACACAAAGCAATTTAAGAGCAAAAGCGGAACATAAAGCTAAGGGCTTACCTGAACACTTCGTTCGTTAAGTAAGTTCAGGAGAACTAGCTTCAATGTAGCCGGCCGATGAGAACTCAAAAGTCCCCAGCAGCGAGGGCGGATAGCCGAAGAGCAGCGGCACACTTAAGGAGATGTGCTCACGCCCACGGCATAAGTTCATCTGATTGGTCAGCCTCCGGCCGACCCGCTCGTCAGCTTCTCCGAATCCCTGGCTGTGGCTTGGGATTCGATGCCAGAAGAACAGACGTACACTTTTTGGTTTGCTTATGCGTTTTCCCGCCGAAGTTGTGGGAAACCCCCGCCAGTGCTCCGCTTAGTCTCAAATTACTTGCGTTATTAAATTCTAGACTGATCAAGTTAATCACAGTCCAGGAACTTTATCGCTGAAGGCTCATAAATCTGCCTTATAAAGTCCGTTCTGGACTCTAGTGATCGAGCAATGGCTAGAATTTCAACACCCTGTATATTATTCAATGAAATTAGAAGGAAATTAAATAAATGATAACAATAATTGTTCGACACAAAAATATATTACCATTCATATTTAGGGCTTTTCCAACTCACTCCATGGAATTTTTGTTTCATCCATCATGGAGTAACCTGATAGTTTAAAAACGGGTATTTTTTCACTTTCTAGACCTATTTTGTGTTCAGTTTTTGCTCGTTCATTCTGTAGAACGTTCATATTTTAGAAGAGTTACCAAGAAACTGAAAGACTCAACTCAGAAGTGACTGGACATGCGAGTCACCCAGCAACTGGTAGCTAACGCATTACTAACGAGTTAGTAAGCAGTAGCTCCGTGAGCGACGTCCTTATCAATTACACAGGAAGTGACTCAATGCACACTGGTTAGTGATTTGCGTCTATGATCAGTTTCTTTAGAGTAGCCCCGTGTGCAGCCTTACTCTCAAAGCAAAGAGTGAAACTTTACTCCGTACTTTAGGGATTCCCCATTCTCTCTTTCCATACCGTACACACGACCCTAATGGTTTTCTGGAAACTGCGGAAATTTATCGAAAAGCTTTTCCGACTTGCGTGCCGTCAAAAACGTAAGTTGACCTACTCGTAACTTTCAAAAGAATACCCCCATCGACTTCAAATTACTCTCAAACAAAAGAGTAAAGCGGCCCATAGACGATCAATTTAATTGCCAATATCATTGACTCAATATATTGATGAGATTTTTTGTTGCCCACAAAGTCAATTAATTGATGGTCGTCAATCAAGCCCACAGACGGTCAATTAAATTGTCAATATTCATCATTGTCAATTATATTGACAATAAAATTGATCGTCTATGGGCCGCTTAAAACATTCTCTCTTTCCATACTGTCATCAGACTCAACAATGCGAATTTAATTTTAGATTCCTTTCAATATCCGCGGTAAATATTAGGGCCAAATTTGGAAAGATAGAAGCACAAAACCAAAAAATTTGTGGGTTGGATATAAATCATCATTTATGCAAATATTCTATCATTAGTCTCATTGTCATCCTGACATATAGGAATATATTTCGAATGTAAAAGCTTTAATTTTCCTTCTTCTACCTATGTTTATGTGAAACTCGACCCAAGCCACTGTAGTTATTTGATTTCTCCCCGTGCTTATGAATTGTTTTCAAACCTAGAATACTCTTTGTGGTTTTTCTTTCAAGCATTTACTAAACCCTGTACTCGACTATTTGTCTTTTGCTCATGGGTATTGCCTCAAAAAAAGCTTTTGTTATCTTTCTTTTCCTATTTTTTCATTTGCATGCTCATCCATTGAGATGCTCATTCATCCACTTGGGTCGGTTTTGTACCAATCCTCATATATTTGTAGATATTTACGTTTAACTATTTATTATAAAATTATATCTGGAAATTATATATCTGGAAATTATATCGGATCTGGAAATTATATCTGGAAATTATGATATTTGTTGATATTTACGTTTAACTATTTATTATAAAATTATATCTGGAAATTATATATCTGGAAATTATATCGGATCTGGAAATTATATCTGGAAATTATATCGGTGTTGCAGACTATTTATTATAAAATTATATCGGTGTTGCAGATTTTAATGGTATTACTTTTTACACTTTCTCCTGCAAAACAGGCAATTTAGGCGTTAATGCATTCGCCCCTGGTAATTTTTTTGCACAGGCTAATGTATTCATGTTAAGATTATGTCATTTTGAATGTAATTGTCTCAACAAATTCTTTCAGAATGTTTATGTGTTCTCTTTTTTAAATTTATTGCAGATCAACAAACTTTTACGGTGCGCCCACTGCAATATTAACGTTCAATATTAACACAGAGTATTCACGGGCTTGTTCCATTTTTTCCTTTTTAATTTGTAGCTTTAGGTAAGAAACATTTGTTCTGGTATTTTTTTAACCGATTAATTGATTAATTAAATGATAGTTATATCCTGAATCACTTCAAGAATGTATTCTCAGAAATCAAATGATGCTCCTCTGCTATGATATTGTTCAAAAATTTTAAATGGTCCACGTCCCAAACGTCATGGTCTAATTCGATGTGCTTCCGGCCTTGATATTTGGCATCGAATTTTTCAACAAATGCAAATGAAATGGTCTGTCGATTAACAGGAACGTTGAGGATATTATTATTTCGTATGTTAGAACAGAGCAAAGTTAGATATTTTGACAACGCGCAGGTGCGAACGGGTCAACTCAAGTTTTTTGACGGCGCGCAAGTCGAAAAGGCTTATCGATAAATTTCTGCAGTTTCCAGAAAACCGTTAGGATCATATGTACGGTATGGAAGGAGAATATGTTTCACTATTTCGTTTGAGAGTAATTTCAAGTCGATGGGTGCATTCTTTCGAAAGTTACAAGTGGGTCAAAATAACCCTTTTTTACCCTATTTTTAGGGAGAAAGACTGTGTTCAAGTTTGTGTTCGCGCGAGTGGTCGAAATTTGGCACGCCGGTGGGTTTCTGATGTGTTTGTTCAATGAGAGCCGCTTTGATGACTCCCCATACGTTGTACTGATCTTCGAGGCCAGTCTTGAATTCCTCAATATATGCGGTATCAAAGTATATGTGTATGAAACTCACTGAAAGGTTTAATTATTCAATTTGCCACAGTACACCTTCCGCATAAGTCAGGTGAATAATCCTCCCTGCCTGCATTGCGCTTCAGACCTCCAACATCATCTCGCGGCTCATGCTGAAGATCCACTCAAGTCATCCTTTTGTAATCTCTTTTCGATTTTATCCAGGATGTTAAATGGGTTGATCGTTCTTTCCATTCAAGTTTTGAATGTCACTTATAAGTAGTAAGAAAAATTTGTTTGTTTGTTCAAAATCAGAGGGACGTCTTTTTTTCTTCTTTGGTGTAGGTATTATTGATCTTGCAGGCACATCGGATAGCACCAACAATACTGCCTCCTAGATTCTCTTCAGCTCTCATTTCACTGAAACTTCAGCAGTCTTAGCTCATTGATTCTCCATGTTTCCACTGATCGTTGGAAAATTTGCTCCTGCAATCTCACTCCTCATTCATACTTTCAATCCTACTCACTAGCTCCATTCGACAGTGCGAGTCGCCGCTGTCTCCCTCGTCTCTCAGTCGATGTTGTGAGCCCTCTACCCTCGCCTGATTGGCACCAGTAGGACTCTCCTCATACATCTCTGTTATTTGTTTCGGGGGTGGGTCTTCTAAATAAATTATGGGGCCAACCAACATATTTCTTACACACACAAAGAAATTATTCCTATCAATACTTCGCCTTCAGTTTACATAAACAATGTGTAATGAGTTGCTAACTGCAAGTGGGTATACCAACAGAACCCCCTCGGGAAGGTTTAGGTAAGCTAGAATGCCGTACATGCTAAGAATAAAAAATTCTCGTCAAATCCCTGTGTTTAGACTCTTCACGACACATTACCTGATGATAACAGAGTTCCGCACCAGTAGAACGTGATAACAGGAACAGTTGAAATTCGGAGTGCATAATCCTGTGTCAATCCTGGTATGACGACTACGTTTCTTCCACCATGCTTATTATGTCGATCATTTTCATACCAGTAAAACATGGAAATGAAAAAGTAAAAATTTACATCGTTGCTTTGAATGCCCTTTATTCAAACGTATTGTCTGAAATTTAAAAAATTTTATAAGAAGGATTCCATACACTAATGAGAATTAAGATATTTCAGGTCAACAATCTAATTTTGTTTATCACAGGCAGCTTAGAAAAAAAAACTTTTAAATCGAGAGTTTATGATGTCAACAAATTCAGGCTGCTGCATGTAATTCAGAAACAATTATAAAGCACTTTCAACTACATGAATGCAGAGACACAAATTTATGAAAATTTACCACAGTTTTTTTCAGGAGTTTTATAATGCTACCGGCCGATAATGCGTAGAGCAATCACTTATGAAAGGATCAGTCTTCTGTACAACGTTGCATGTGGTCACAACTAAGCAACAATGTGTTCCGCTGCTGCACCAAGAAATAACCGCATGCACTAGATGTAGGCTTTGCACTTTTCGCAAAAAAAAAAAAAAATGATAAGATCAATAGAAGAACGGAGTAAAGCCCCGACAGTCTGTGAAATATATCTATCATAGTTTTACGGTGGGTAAATAGGGGAGAGACTATAATATGAGATCTGATGAGGTCAGACATAAATTTCCTCAGGACCTCACGAATCCTACAATTTCAATCTTGAGCCGGTGAATCTCAATTGAAAAACTATCTACTCCAGACTCAAATACATTTCTGTGAATTATATCCCTCCCTCGAAAAGCTGGATGTAGCTAAAATATCAAAATAAAACTGGATTTCACATAATTTTGAAAATTTGGCAATTTCTTCTTTGTAAGGGAGATATCATGAATTCCAGAGCGGCGCTCCATAGATAAAATACCTAATATCCTCCTTGGGTTTCTTCCTCGTATTTGGCAACTGATTTCACAGGAGAGTCGAATAAGCTTTTCTTCTTCTTGGCCCTTTCCTGGATAAACTTCTTCCTCTTCTTTGTTACTTTTTTATCAGCTGCAAAGTAGAAAATTTGGTTAGTCAAACCCTAAAATTGGAATACGAAAGCTTTCGATAATCAGATAATGAAGTTCATGGCCAGCAGAACAATATTAAAGAGATTAAAATATTTTAAACAAAATGTTATCACCACGTGAACTCGCAACGCTGAGTTAATGAACTTCACCTTTTACCTCGTCTCATGTCATACATATAAAAGAGAAACTGATCACAGTCGTGAACAAATTACCAAACGATATTTGTTCAGGTGCCACTAACTCAAAAACAAAGAAGCAAAGGTGGTCTTACGATTAGCCATGGGGAAGGTGGCGGGAATCTTGCCATGGGCGAGATGGAACGAAGTCGGCACCAAAGTGTCGATGGCGAGCCAGGGCGGAGACACAAATTTCCTGCTGTCCATCACGAACTGCTGAGCGTCAGGCGGTGCCGCGCTCTCAGACTCCTGCTTGGTGCTGTCATAGCCGTACGAGCGGTGCAAGTCAAATACCGACTGGTGGCCCGTGAACAGACTGGAAACGTTAAAAAAAGTACGCGTTACTTCAATGGTTTAAGCGAGTGAACAACGTCACTTTAAGAGACATGTTCACAGAAAAGGCTTCACTCGTAAGAACCAAGAAAAATCTCAAATAAACTATTATACATACAATGTACAATAACTAAACCGTTACACAATACGATATACAATAACTAAACTATTATACTATAGATAACAGTACACAAGTCGTATAGTACCATAGGTTCACTTAACCGAGTATAAAAATTTTAGACACCCAGTATCTCCAGATTATATTAGATGGAAACAAACGATTTAATGTGAATACCCCGGAATACGAAAATTTTGACACCAAGTTTTTTCCGCGGCTCCTGCTCATATCGTCTAATGAATACGTTTACCTTGACGACTCACCCATCATATCCAACTTTTTTGACGCAGGAAACATACACAGGTTTCAATTCCTTGGATTGTTTTGCAGTTTTACACGACATGGAACCACTTGGAAAACTCATCAGATATAATTGACGCCGACGCAACTTTTGAGTAGAAGCTATAATCATGTCACAGCTAGCTGCATTAACACGTTCACCACGTTGCCACGGTTATTAACGGTTGGTTTGGTTAGGTTGCAAGTAGCAGAATTGGGAAGTCGACTTAACTACTCGAAAACATTATTTCCAAGAAATAAGAAAATACAATTGCACGATAACATTTCACCCCGTATGATAACAGTTATTCATTAAAAATGTCGCGAAACAGATAAAACGTTATTCACTTATATCAGAACGTGAATTAGAAATTTACCAAATGGGACACATATGATCCAATACGCGGGGAACGTGTTAGTACATTTAGGCAAGTAAATCATATCTTACGACCAAGTAAAACACTCGCACAATGCAAAATAACCAAACATTCTTTAGCACAACCGGAAATGCGCATTAAAACATTTCAGCACGAACTACCTGTCTTCCTTCGCTTCCTTTAAGAGATGAATGAATGCTTCGCTCCGGTTGTGGTGGTGCAGCAGGTACTGGCCAGGAGGCTTGCGCCTCAAAGTGTCCAGCGTGACGTAGAGACTGGTAATCAAAGGGCCAGGGTGGAACTTGATGTGGGGTTGGGCCCCCTCGCGCAGCACCTCCGACAGATCTCTCTTCTCCGCTTGCGCCACCTCGCCGCTCTCGCTGCAAATGCGCACTGCAGCCAAGAATCATCACCGTTTACACATTCTTTATGTGAATACGAAGATATTGGCAATAAATGTCTGCATAAGGAGTTGTGATATATAAAGGGTGTTTCGATAAATAAAGATGTTTTGATAAACAAAGGATGTTGCGATTAACAAAGGATGATTTGATGAACAAAGGACGTTTTGACAAATAAAGAATGTTTCCATATATGTAACTAATCTTTTGATAAATGAGGGCCTCGACCAATTAAGGATGCTTTAATGAATAAAAGATGCATCACAAGGATAGATAAGATTTTCAGCAGATAAGGAAGTGATACGTGTTGAATATGTTGCTTACTTCGCCACACAAACTGCCGCCGTTTATGCGAGACATGGCGCAAACTGTACATGTAAACGTATTTCTTATACATTTCAATTTAATTCATCTATAAAACATCCTCGCATTGCTGTAGCTAGCTCGAAACTTACTGTAAAACTTGGTAATTTAATGAAATTCAACCTAAGACATTGCCGTTGTTCACCTCAGTATAGTTGGTCATGCAAACACTAACATTTAGTACTCATACCGATATTATCACCAATACATTGCACTTATTTTTTGCCCGGTAGCCAGCCTGATTATGAAAGAAGTACTCACAAAAGAAGTTGAGTGAAGAGCCAAAACTTTCGATGCATTACGTCAATCATTTGACCATACGTAACTTCTAGCTGAAGTGTAGCAAAATTTCCGAAGACGAATGCCACAGACCTTGACCCATTAACGGTGGAATTTTTGTACTTATATTACCGTTATCACAACCACCGTCACTAAACTGGCGCCGGCATCAGGTAGTCACCGATATCAAGATGAGGAAGGAACTGCCACTCGGCAGTGAACTCCAAAGAACACATTTGAGAACTAACTTAACGAGATATACAATATTTTGAGGCTTATTTCGAAAGCGGAACGTCGAGTCCTCTCGGGCGTTAAAAGGTTAAAAGAGGCAAGAATTAACACGTTCACTGCCGATTTTCCACTAGGTAAATCGGCTCATTTACACATTGGTGTGAAAGAACAACATTTCAATTTTTTCAACATCTTTTTTTAGAAGAAATTCAAGCAAATGAGGTAAAATATCATCATGCTATTACATTTTCAATTTTCACAATTCTGAAGAACGATACTTTTTTTCGAGCTGCAAATTCGTTCATGAAACTCTGCTGCTTCCCACCTTACTTGACATGAGACCGCTGGACGCAAGAGGCAGGAGTTAACTCACCTTGCAGGAGCTCTGTGTTGGGTCTGGCGAGAAGCTGCACCCACTGATGCACGATTTCAGAGTGAGAGTTTACCTCACAACCAAAGAACAACTGGTTCTCCAGCTTCGGGAATACCACGTATGATGACGACTTGAACGATTTATCCTGCGGAGGATCAGAAAAATTTTTGTTCACATACTACGTACGATGACGATTTGAACGATTTACACTGCGGAATGCCAGAAAAACTTTTGTTCACATACTACGTACGATGACGACTTGAACGATTTATCCTGCGGAATGCCAGAAAAATTTTTGTTCACATCATACTACGTACGATGACGATTTGAACGATTTACACTGCGGAATGCCAGAAAAACTTT
>JACJUY010001103.1:102676-127436 GCA_014220935.1 Platorchestia sp. MABIK
GCCAGAAACTTTTGTTCACATACTACGTACGATGACGATTTGAACGATTTACACTGCGGAATGCCAGAAAAACGTTTGTTCACATCATACTACGTACGATGACGATTTGAATGATTTACCTCGCGGAATGCCAGAAATCCTTTTTTGCACATCAGTTCAGTTATAGATGAAATAGGCCGATGTCTAGTTCAGTTATTCCTAGCAATATGTTCAAGTGTCGCATGCAGTTCAAACCAATGTACTGAAATTTCAAGGGACAAGGGAAAATAAACTAGATGACGAATGATTCTAATCACGCAAACGCTATGAAGCGTTGAATCTTCCAAAATAAATTCATAGAAATAGCACTGTACAATGCTTAATAGGAGTGCAGAGACAAGTTTCTCAAGCGGTAATTGTGCATAAAAAATAAGTTTTGACAAGGTTCCGCTCGTCAGATCTTGCACGTACAGGAGAATTTTTCATAAAATTACTCAACACAAAGCATAGAGAATTTCCTGCAAATATGCTAACCAAAAGCCTTACAATTAACAATTTGAGAATAAATTGGCCATTAACAAGAGGAAGATATATTACTTTCCTGTGACTTGAGTAAAATTATACACACCAAATGAACGAATTCTCAGTGTACTCTCACTAATGAAAAAGTCAGGACACTGGTCTCAACCAATATCTTTCTCATCAAGTTCAAAAATTGAAGATTTTATTTTACCTGGAGACACGCATATGCAGTGGCAGCTACAGGTAGCAAAAGTTGGTGGCGTAAAGAGACGAAATAATATCGTAAGTATAAAGCTAGAGAAGGTACACCTGTAACAGGTTGGTTGTTCGGCCTCTCCCACGATACAACCCAAGCCAGAGAAGAACTTAATGTTTCCACTCATGAAAAAATCAATCAAAACGCAATGCTCATTTTGCCATGAGAGGGATACCTCCCTCCGAATAGCAAATTACTGAAGTGACGCTGACAAGTACAGGAACTACCAACACACTTCACGAGTGGAGCACAGGAACTCTACATATCTACTAAGAAGCTCTGGAAGATTTGCTAAAAGAAAATTCATTCCAGAACACCTACCCTGCTGAGCACACGCAAACATTGCGAACGTTGCACTCAACAGCTTTAAGATACTCGAGCAGCAGGTAGGAGTGGAAGAGCAAACACCCATTCTCGAAAATGAAATGAGGGACATCTTATCACGTTCCCTTTGTAGTGCCCCACCTTAGTTACTCCTCAAATCTCAATTCTAGTCCTTTTGTGCTCAGTAATTGTGATATATCCCACTGTAAATTTAATCAATAAAAAGTTCCAACTTCTCCTCTGCGTATCACCGCTACCAACTGCAGGAGAAGTATATAAGTAAGGCCGCTGCTTCACTCGCCTCAAATGGAACTCAATGGCTGAAGCAGCCACACCTGGCCTTACACTTTAAGACCAACTTCATTATTAGAACTTAGCCACGTTAGCCAAGTCCCCGAAACGGACACTGAAGACAACACCACTCGAAAGGATATTTCGAAAGTGATAAGTAAATTGCACACAGTCTAACTCTACATTGTCTACATCCGCCATTTCTATTTCAGCACCAGAAGTATCGAAACTGTGTCTCTTTCAACAATTCTGATACAATACTCTTAAAATCTTTTGCATCGGAGCTGATCATTACTAGCATTTTGGCTAATGACATGTAGCCTAACCTCGTTTCCCTCAAAAATTACTGAAATTAATTATCCATTACCAATAATAATTCCTTACAAACACGTAAGAAGCGACCATACAATATTGTTTTATTTACATTCAAATCACTGAGTTCATTGAAACATACTTATGAGCAACAGGCTCTACTGGGCCTGGATTGAAGAATTCACAACCATAGAAGAATTTTCATTGCCAAGAATCCAACCTCATGCAATGCGGCATACTTCACAACCTATATCACAACAGCATCCTGGGAAGACCTTAAAAATTGGCAGACTTTGTGTAGCTGCGACACAGAACATAGCAGCAGGATGGAGAAGTTAAAAAAGGCGGGCCTCGTTATCAAACGTTCACATGCAGGGATTAAACTGCAAGCATTTCCACAAGCTAGAGCTCAAGTGAGTACTGACGGCTTTATTGAAGTGCTGCATGGGGATAACCCGAGATAAAGGTGAATAATTTATTTCATACTATTCCAATTTCTAGAAAGTGAAGCCTTTTTTGTTCTGCAGATCCCCATGCAGGGATCAATTATTATTGTTACTAGTCCACCCCCCTTTATTTGAAATTGAAAAAAGGCGAAATAAAAGAAAGGCCGTAAGAAATAAAAAAATACAATCTCTCCAGAGTTGAGGCCGAGTGCACACGGCCAGTCAAAAACGTATAATAGTATTCGAAAAATCACATGACACATGTGTTTTTTTTCTTATTTCTTAAGCTAGTATCACAGATACGCTCATCACACACTTTCGGCTGGATTCGGACAGACAGACGGACGCGGCTTGTATTATAGTATATATTATTATTGTATAAGAGAGTTTCAGCCTCCCTTTACCACGATAAAGATATTCAAAGAGAGGAAAGATGAAAGCACCATTTAGTATGGAGTTGAGGGAACGCGGAATCTATGCACATGGTGCATAGAAACAGTAAGGTAAGAAAGAAGTTCATGAAACAATAAAAAGTTGAAGAAGTAGTAGGTGCTGAAAAACAGGACAGCCGTGAACCGAAAAAAGATGGTCCGTAACAAAACAAAAACCTATTCTATTTTAACAAAAAGAAAGCCTACCTAAGCTTTAGCTTGGGCCCTCACCTAGTCCCCCTGGGAGCGCTAATTCCCATAGATCCAACAGTTGCATCCCCCTGAGGAGTGCAGGGATCAAACAGCGAGCATTTCCCCAAGCTCGATCTCAGGTGAGTAATGAAGGCTTTATTGAACTGCTCCATGGAGATAGATTTGAATAGTTTACTTCAGTTTATTCTAATTTCTAGCGAGAGAAACCCTTTTTTGTTCTGCAGATCACCTCAAACTGCAATCATTTTCCCAAGCAAGATCTTAAGCGAGTACTGACGGCTTCATTGAAGTGCTCCATGGAGATGCCGTGAAGGTGGTTCCTGATGACAATGGAGAGAGGAGCTGGAGCAGGCACCCCGGGGATGGGTGGGGCGGTGGAGAGGAGCCTGAAGAGGTGGTAGTGGTAGTTGACCTGCGTGCTGGGGGGCGGTGCCCGCACCTGCTGGCAACACTCTTGGTCACTACCGTGGTCACTTAGCCTCACGCTACTGCGCTCGAATTTTTAATGTTCATGCTTTCTTATCGGAAGGAATATATTTTAGTGGTCTAATTCAACCCAGACTTATGTAACTCTAGTTGGTCTGTAGAGAACTGTTGTGCTCAAATTTTATGTTCGCACGTTTTTATTGGAATATTTTAACGGTCTAATTCAACCCAAACTTCTATAAATTTAGTTAGTGTATAGAAATGAGTTATTATTATGTCATTGTATTAGTTAGTTTAAAACTCCCTAGCCACAACAAAGGTGATCTCAAGAGAACAAAGAGAGGAGACCATTTAGTGCGGACTGCAGACCTGCAGAATCCATGCACAAAGTGTGTTCCCACACAAAATAGCTTGGGGGCATAGAAACACTATGTTAACAAGGATGAGGAAGAAAAGACAAATAGGAGAAAACAAAGAAGGACGAGGAAGAAAAGACAAATAAGATATAGATTAGATTATTAGTTAGTTTAAGCCTCCCTATCCTCAACAAATGAGATCTAAAGAGAGGAAGGAAGAAGGCACCATTCAGTATGGAGTTAAGGGAACGTGGAATCTATGCAGAAAGGGCATAGAAACAGGAAGATGAGAAGGAAGTTCATGAAACAAGATCAAAGTTGAAGAAGAAAGTAGTAGGTGTTGAACAACAGGACAGCAGTGAACCGAAAAAAGTTGGTCTGTAACAAAACAAAAACCTATTTTATTTCAACAAAAAGAAAGCCTACCTAATCTTTAGCTCAGGCCCTCACATTGTCACCCTGGGAGCGCCAATTCCCATAGATACAATAGCTGTATCCCCCTGAGGGGACAAATAAGAGATAGCAAAGAAGGATGAGGAAGAAAAGAGATATAAGAAATAGCAAAAAAAGCAAGAAATATAGAAAGTGGGTTCAAAACATGGAAATCCCAAAGGCCCCTGTACAACTGAGGTAACCCAGCAGCACCCTCCAAGGGTTATATTCCTCAGAGGGGTGTCGTTCTGCAGAAGCTATTTTTCATTTATATCTAAAATAGACTGATATTTAACCACCCTTGGGGCGCCAGTCTCCACAGCATAGGAGAGGCAAACCTAACCAGCCTAAACCTATTCCTATCGTACGGCCCCTGAGGGATATGAAACTTACGACAATTCAGAAATTTGGAAAGTCGTTTACATTTATATTCTTATGCATCTTCATATTAAACGAATCATGAGTTTCAGAGAGAAACAAGTAAAATTTAATAATGCTCCAACAAAAAAAATTTATTCTTTTTAAAATATCAAAACTCCTAAGTATCCCAAAACGCTCGGAAATATATTTTCAAAATAGGAAGTTAGCCTGGATTAATACAACAAAAACAAACCCACAACCTCAGGAGCGAAAAACCGAATGTTGATGCGTGCCAAATGCAAAGACAGCAGGAAACAGAATTTTCACATCGAGAACCCATTCATGGCTGAAGCAATCCCATACCAAGAACTTAACACTGCCTTAATTTTCATCTATATGAATAATTTCATCTAACTGCCGAATGCTCTGAATTATTTGAAGTAATTCCTTACCTTATCGTGATTCCTCCAATCAGTACGGAGACTATTATGCCAAGGAGTTTTGCGATTCTTCCAACTATCTTCATCTAGCTTTCCTTCCACTCGTCTGCTTTTGAACAAACATTTCGGTGTGCTTGAAGTTTCTTCTGGCATATTTTTCTTGCCGAGGGATGATGTAGATTTGTCAACTTCGTTTTGACTTGAGCCATACGCGCTGCTTCCAGGGTTATTGGTCGAGGAATCCGTCGTCCGGCACCCCTTTTGTTTTCCCAGCATTCCAGATTGTGGGCCACCAAAGTTTTTAGTTCTTACTGATAGCACAGGGCCACTGTCTCTTGAATTAAAGGCGTCAACTTCATCCTCTTCAGATATGGGACCAAAGGGATTCTCCACAAAAGCATCCAAGGCACGACTTGGCGACTTACATTTTTCTGTGTCGTCGTAGGCAATGCTCGGCTCATATGAAAACTTACAAGCGCTGTAAGAACCACGATCTTCGTGGGAGTTTACGTTAGCGTTGTAGAACACATGAGGCATTTTCATCCTGAAAATCACATGGTACACAGAAGCTTAGAAGTAATATTTCCACTCAATGAGAAATAGGCCACAAGCATCTCCTACTAAAGAGATACTCGAGATCTAATAAAATTCATGTCAATTTCTATTCCTATCCAATAAATGCATTTAGGCAATACTTACCATAGAGCAACTTGTTTGGTATCGATTTTAACTTTCCAAAGTACTAGCGCAAGACAATGCGATGTCGGCTGAAAACATAATTTTCAATCAAGCAGGCACTGCAATAGTTAATTCTCTATTGTATCATGTTGGATGCTAATGCCTTTCCATCATAGAGCCTAGCAATATTTTTTGATAAATATTCACAAATTACTCAACGCAGAGGTTGAACTGAGTGAGGGAATAAGATATGTACATATTTAGAGAATTTACTCAAATTTAGAAGCTCACAAATGAAAAAACTAAAGAATTATTGAAAGTACCTTCAATAGCTAAAGGTTGCACAGATAACGAATGGTAGCAACAGAGAATGTAACCCAGGGAAACTTGGCGCAGCCACCGCCTAAAATGTAATGCACGAAGGCAAAAGGAGACATTACGACATGAAGTATCCTGGCAATATCTCTTAACATTGAGTGGGTTTTGAAAGCAACTTAGATCATGAATGGGCATCTTACTTGGGCAAAACAGAAGCTGCAAAATTGCATGCAACCATCTTCTAAGCATTGTAATGCGCCGCTCACCACATAAGAAATGAGAAGAAACAAGGAATTTCTCCGAGCATATCATTGAAAACACACCAAATTAAACCTAGAGAGAGACTGAAATTTTTGCTTTGTTGCTACAAAGAGGCTTGAGGAACCTTTAGCCCTCAGATATAATGACGTGGTCATGAGTGCTAACAAAATTCATGCTGCTACTCTGACAAATAAAGAATGAATTTAACAAAGATTTGCATTACAGAATCGCAGAGGTGGATGAAGAGTCGGAATGCATGCCAGACAGAGACAACCATACAAAAAATATCAAATCATAGGACCCCTCACTTGAAAATTTTTCCCGGTCTATAGGACGTCATGGTGGCCAAGCCTGACTTCTTGAAGAACAGGGATTTCTTTTCAAATGGAGTCCACAGCTTTCTTTTGATGGGTTTATCTATAAAGACAACCCGATGTTGCGTCGTCAACCCGTCCTTTTCTGTAAGTGGAAGCAATAAAGGACACAAAAAGGCTTTGACAGATACCAAACTGCACAAATAGTCTATTGCTATGAAGTGAGGAATACGTTCATAGAGATTGGAAGAACACAGATTTAAAATCTCACAAACAATGCTCAGATAATTTAAAACAAGAAAAACATGATTGACTGACATGCATTACATGATGAAAGCAACTCAAGTCTAGAAACAGTTACTAAAATATTTTGAAAGGGCGTATTATAATAAGGAAAATAAGAAATGAACATGACTAAGAGACCAACAGCATTAACAACAATGATATTTTGTCACAAAAGGAGCCTCAAGAAAGACTACACACAAAATAATGAGAGGTCAGGTGACGCCATTACCTTTGACTGGGACGGAGCGAATGACGACGGGAATGTGGAGTAAGAGAGGTCAGGTGACGCCATTACCTTTGACTGGGACGGAGCGAATGACGACGGGAATGTGGAGTAAGAGAGGTCAGATGACGCCATTACCTTTGACTGAGCAAGAGCGAATGACGACGGGAATGTGGAGTAAGAGAGGTCAGGTGACGCCATTACCTTTGACTGGGACGGAGCGAATGACGACGGGAATGTGGAGTAAGAGTGGTCAGATGACGCCATTACCTTTGACTGGGACGGAGCGAATGACGACGGGAATGTGGAGTAAGAGAGGTCAGATGACGCCATTACCATTGACTGAGCAAGAGCGAATGACGACGGGAATGTGGAGTAAGAGAAGTCAGGTGACGCCATTACCTTTGACTGGGACGGAGCGAATGACGACGGGAATGTCGAACTCCTTGTCAAAGTTGGGAGCAGGGTTGTCCAGGAGCACCTTGAGGGCAGAAGGAGTGATGACGATGTTGGCCCGGTGCTGCACCGCCAAATACTCGCAGTTCGGGTCCTCGCTCACTGCACACCACATCATGATCAAATCTCCCCTCTTGGTAATGTTTCTCACAATACTGAATTGAAACTTTCTATACTAACATAAAAATAAACAGTCTCATGATGTACGATTGATAACATCAAGACTAAAGAGTGTGACCGAGGCATTTTGGCTTGAGCCACTTTACCAAGAATGGCAGCGAAAGAACTAGTCTGAGACTGCACCGGGAGCAAATGTTGAATAAGTGCAGGCAGGATGGTCAAAAGAGAGAGAGCGAGACAGAGTGTAAACTAAAGGTCGCACTGCGCAGGTAGTGAACCTGGAGCGTGGACTGTTGCACCGAAACGCTCTGCTCATACACCGTGTTTTTACATATAACACGTGCAGTTGCCAGTGTCTTGGCAGTGCTGTCAGCGGTTTTGTCTGCGTGTTATTTCTGTATTTGTAAGCTGCTGGAGTCTCGTACGCTCAATTTACCTGAGTGATCAGGCGTCGAAGCTTGTTTCGTGTCAATTTGTAAACCATTTAAGTGCTGGTTTTACCTGTTCCTTTTTAGACAACTTTTAACTGTGTTTCTGATAAACGTGAACTTTTAAACGGATCAAAAGTGCTGATTAATAAAGTACGAATCCTCCGGTTAATTTAACAACATTTGAATAAACTTTCAAAAATTTACAAGAAATATTTTAAACACATGCCACATATCAAATGCATTGAAAAGCAGAGTTTTATGGAACAATGGAAAGAAAAAGATTAAATACTTTGCAATAATGTTTTAAACAAAGTCACAGTTTATAGTCTGTCGGCAATTTAGACGTGGCTAGTTATCCTGACGAAGTAGTCCCTTTTAAACTAGAATAAAAATCCCTGGCCCCAAAACTTGGTCAGAAGTGGGATTGTCACAAAACTTGGTGACTGGAGTAGAAGTTTACCGGCCACAAGAGTAATCTTACGCTACCTGATAAATCTTTCCAATTTTTTTTTACAAAAATCAGTCATCACAAGATCTAGAATAGGAACGTTTGCAGATGGTTGTCAAGTGAAAATTTCTTCACTTCAAATAAACTATCATATATCATTGATACTTTAACCCAGAATATGTATAGCAAAGCGGAATCTACGCTCAAGGTGCATAAAAACAGCTAAGAAAAAAGTTCATGAAACAAGACAAAAGTTGAAGAAGAAAGTAGTAGGTGCTGAAAAACAGGACAGCAGTGAACCGAAAAAGATGGACCATTATAAAACAAAAAAACCTATTTTATTTCAACAAAAAGAAGGCCTACATAACCTTTAGCTCAGGACCTAACATAATCCATCTAGGAGTGCTAATCCCTATAGATACAATAGTTGTATCCCCCTGAGGAGGCATTCCCGTGAAATCAAATATGAATGCCATTATAACAAACCTGTGCCAATCAAATAGGGCGGAAGAATTATTGGGGTCAAACTTGTAGGCAATTCCATTCTTCAGAGATGTTAAGGGTAGTTTGGTAACATTAAGCAAGCAGCAAAAAGAAAAAACTCGGAAAAACTTTCGAAGGTTGAGGAAAAAAAGGAAAAAACTCTGGATTCAGCAAGATATACATTGCATTAAAATCTTGAATATAGCTGGGCATAACTGCAACATACATTTAATAAACTAAAGGAACTAATTACAGTAGATTAGCTTATAAGATTAAATTTGTTTAAGCTCCCTCAACCACAACAAAAGGGTCCTAACAAGAAGAAGGATGAAGACATCACATCATTTTGAGTTTAAGGAACGGGAAACCTATGCATAAGATATGCTCTCACACATAATCTCCTACACATAAAAACAGTAAATTAGGAAGGAAGTTTATGCAACAAGACGAAAGCTGAAGAATGTAATTAAGTGCTGAAAAACAGCACAGCATTGAACCAATAAAAAATGGTCTGTAACAAAACAAAAAACATTCTATTTCATCAAAAAGAATGCCTACTTAACCTCCAGCTCGAGACCTCAGATCTTTTGCCTGGCAGTGTTAGCTCCCATAGATCCAACAGTCGTATGCCTCTGAGTGGACAATTTGTTGCATCTGTAATTGCTTAGGTCAACTCTGTGTATTCCGCAACCTCACTTTCAGCATTAGGGATATGATGCAGAAAATAACGCAACAAGAGAACATGTGAAATCACTGCATTATGTAGTAATGATGATTTACTTGTAACTTGTAACAGATGTCACGCACAAGATAATCAAAACATACAAGTACACAACTAAGGTAATCTAAACCGCGATGATTGAATTGTGCATGCTAACACAATTAAACAAACACATGGGCTAAAGACAAATATAAAACCAGTGAAATGAGCCCTAAATAGTGAAACTAAACCTCACCTGTAGTTTTGTTGAGGTAATGCGAGGAACCGAGTTTGCCTGGGTGGCCAGCGTCAGGAGGATGCGAGGTGAGGAAGGCAGGGTCACTGGGCAGCGTGACGCGCCGGTGCGGGTACGGCAGCTTCACCCACGGCACCACGCCCTGTCGCATACGGTCGTGTTCAGCTCTGCGCTAGTCTGCCTAGTTACTGGGGTTGTGGGACTGGGGTTGTGGGGCTGAGGTTGATGGGGCTGTGGTTAGTGTGGCTAAGGTTAGTTTCACTGAAGTTAGTGTGGCAGAGTTCAGCACTATGCTGGTCTGTCAGGTTAGTGTGGCAGAGTTCAGCACTAAGCTGGTCTGTGAGGTTAGTGTGGCAGAGTTCAGCACTACGCTGGTCTGTCAGGTTAGTGTGGCAGAGTTCAGCAAAAAGTTGGTTTATTATTCTTACTATCCTAGTTTAGGCCTCCTCCATAGCCACAACAAAGGAAATCTCTAGAGAGCAAAGAGAAGAGATCATGTAATATGGAGTGTAAAAATAGGGAAATCTATGCACAAGGTGTGTTCCCACACTGAACACTCTGCACATAGCAACAGCAAATTAGGAAGGAAAAGAAGGACAATGAAGAAATAGAAAAGCAGGTACATATAAACTGAATGAAGTAAAGAGGGCATGGAAGATACAAGTGGCAGCTTCTTCCTTGTTCTGATGCCAGTGACAACCTGATGCTTGTGGTAGTATATTAACGGTCCTTGCTATGTGGGTTGTATAAGTGAAAAATTCTGGCTGGCATTGTGTAGAAAACGGTTATCTCTCCGGCGGCGTCCATCCTTATAGCGTATGATTGAAAACCTAACTAACCCAAACCTAGTGTCTACCCTACTCTCAAAACGGGGCTTTGTTTATTGAAGAACAGGGTTAATGAAAGAAGTGTCGTTCTATCTAGAAAAAAGTAGGCGTGTTGATGAAGATTAGATTAGTCGTTATTTTTAGCCTCCCTACCCGCAGCAACAAATGCGATCCAAAGAGAAGAAGGCACCATTTAGTATGGAGTTAAGGAAACGCGGAATCTACGCAGAAAGGGCGTAGAAACAGTAAGTTGTGAAAGAAGATTATGAAACAAGACCAAAGTTGAAGAAGAAAGTAGTAGGTGCTGAAAAACAGGACAGCAGTGAACCTTTAAAAAGGCGGTCCTTAAAATAACAAAAAACATTTTATTTCAACAAAAAGAAGGCCTTGCTAACTCTCAGCTCTGGCCACTACACATTTTCCCCCTGGGAGTGCTAATTCCCATAGATCCAATACATAGTTTTATCTCCCTGAGTGGATCTTATGCTAATAATATGAGGTTCAATTTCTTAAAAGATTCAACTTGAAGCCAGAGTTACCCTTGCACAACCCGGGTTTTGAGAGCCATCTACAAGGTTCAGCAAAAAGCTAGCAAGGATCTAGCATTGAGGCAACGATTCTCACGAGACTGAGCAGGTGTCCGAGATGCTGGAAGGTGAGATTCGTGAAGACATTGTGGGGGTCCTGAGGGCGGAGTGGGATCTCCTGCTCCGTGTGGTACAGGCGGGGATACTGCAGTACGCGCGAATACCTCACCTGAGGAATTGATCAATTATACATTAACAAGAACGTAAGGGCAAAAACTATCCGACATGTCATTTTTTAAAAACTGTATGTCAAAATTAGAACGTTTCGGGCCTAGATCCATCTTCAGCGAAACAATCTGAAATGACAATAGTGAAACATTAATAACCTAGATCCATCATTGGTTAAAACAATCAAAAATGACAATAGTGAAACATTAAAAACCTATGCTAGAGAAACTGTTTGTATCTCGACAGTGGCACACATAAGAATGGAAGAAAGTGACAGGGGGATGAGTAAAGGTTCTAACTAACTATGGGAAGAGGGTGAGCGCTCTGCATGTCATTAAGCTGAGGCTTTAATGTCTCAATAATATATACCAAATCAGCCCAACTGTTTCTACAGCAGAAGAACAAAAAATGTTTACAACCTTGCCTTATATAGGATAATCATCTGTAACCCTTAGAAAAGAATTATTAATGTTACTGTCTTCATTCTTTCCGCATATTTCTTTTCAAGTATTGTTAGTAAATAGGTTCACTATTGGGTCAATTTTTCATTTTAAAGACAAACTTCCTGAATGTCTCCGCTCCTGCCTTGTTTATAAATACAGATGTGCACAATGTGCATCTGCATATGTGGGCTCAACGAGCCGCACTTTGCGTGTTAGGTGGTCGGAACATGCAGGAATAAGTCATAGAACCAGCGCACGCCTTTGCCATCCTCCCCATTCCTCAATTAGGTCTCACACAGAGTTTCAATGCAATGTATCAATTTCTGAATCAGACTTCTCCATATTAGGTTATTCCAGTAATTCAGTTAAACTTAGAATTTTGGAGTCCCTCTACATCCACAAATTAAAGCCTCAGCTTAATGACACGCAGAGCGCTCACCCTCTTCCCATAGTTAGTTAGAACCTTTACTCATCCCCCTGTCACTTTCTTCCATTCTTATGTGTGCCACTGTCGAGATACCAACAGTTTCTCTAGCATAGGTTTTTAATGTTTCACTATTGTCATTTTTGATTGTTTTAACCAATGATGGATCTAGGTTATTAATGTTTCACTTTTGTCATTTCAGATTGTTTAGCTGAAGATGGGTCTAGGCCCGAAACGTTTTAATTTTGACATACAGTTTTAAATGTTGCCTGGTTTTTGCCCTTTCGTTCTTGTTAAAGTTGCGTTGCACGCAGAACTTACCGATAATTATAAATTAGTTTTAGCCTCCCTTTAGTACAACAAAGATGTTCAAAAAGAGGAAGGATGAACACACCATTTAGTATGGGATTAGATTAGTTTAGTCATTAGTTTTAGCCTCCCCACCCGCAGCAACAAATGCGATCCAAAGAGAGGAAAGAGGAAGGCACCATTTAGTATGGGATTTAGGAAACGTGGAATCTATGCACAAAGGATCCCATGCGCATAGAAACAGTAAGATAAGAAGGAAGGTTATGGAACAAGATAAAAGTTGAAGAAGAAAGTCAGAGGTGCTGACAACAGGACGGCAGTGAACTGAAAAAAGATGGTTCTTAACAAAGCAAAAAAAATTAATTTTAGCAAAAAGAAGACCTACCTAACTCTCAGTTGAGGACCTCCCATTTTCCCCCTGGGAGTGCTAACTCTCATAGATACAATAGTTGTGTCCCCCTAAGGGGCCCATCTGAGGGAACACAACAGGTCAATGAACTCAGTGAACAAACCAAGCCAGCAAAAGGATGGTTTATTCCAATCAAGCCTAATACATATCTTGTACATTGGTTTTCAAATGCTTTATAACTAACACCAGGACGCAATGACGGTGACCCCCAGTCAAGCCGGTACCCGTTTCCGACATCTGGGTAGAGTGGGGAATTGAGGCTGAGGTCTTCCTTTACTCAATGAAGAGAATCACCGGGCGGCACTGCCGGAATTTGAACTGACGACACTTTCCCGAGAAGAGCGCGTTCTTTACCACTCGGCCATAGCAAGCACACAAACCAGGGTCCTTGCTTTCAGGGCAGAAAATTGAGTAGAGACCTAAGATTTGACTATCATTGAGTGAATAATCCTCTTTTTTGCAACCTAAATTCACGGGCAAATACAGCAAAGAAAATTAACCACGATTTGAGATTTGCATCAGAGATATGTCCTTTCATAGGAGAAATTGTTCCGTAACTTATGTCAAATAATTTAATTATGTCATTTTCAAATTATTACTTTGCTATCCCAGAATATCGTAAAAATTGGGAGTTGAAGGGTGGGAAAAATGCGGCTTGCAGTTACTTGAGTAGAAAATGATAGATTTTTGCAAACATGATTACATAACAATAAAATTTTCCAGGTCCATAGTAAAAAAGGTGGCAATATCATAATTTTGCACACACAAACTTTTCACAATGTATTATTTTCATTCAGGCAATGAATAAATAAATGAGTGAAAATTAAATAAAAAATAAATAAAAGGATCATGTCACACTCAAACTCTGATATCACATCAGAAACTTCAGGTTCATGTAAAAATCAGATATTAAAGCCTTGAAACTTCATCAGGGAAGAGACAAGACTCACTTTCAGGTATCTCTGGACGTACTCCTCGATGACAGGCTTCACTTGGTTGTAGTCGTCTAGCCTCCTGAGCGCCACTTGTTGGGAGAACTCCAACAGAGCCTTCTGCTCCTCCAGCACCCGACTCTGCAGGCACTGTGACACACACGGTTAGTGACACATAGCACCACAACTGCTCTCTAGGTAACAGACCACAACAAAGGTGTCCCCAAGAAAGGAAGGAGGAAAGCTAGGCACCATGACTGGTTATGGCTGAAGCGGTGCTGCTATAGTGTGAGGTCTACCACACTACAGCATGAGATCTACCTCTAACTAGTACTATAGCGTGAGGTTAGGTTAAGTTAGGTTACTAATGGATATTACTTATTTCCACACTTTTAATTTAGCAATAAACACTTAATTTGTAATCTCGAACTGCACCTAAGTAGGCGATATATGGCGGTAGACCTCACGCTATAGTAACAATGGTGAAGCAATGTACGAGTAGCAGCAGCAGCAGAAGTAGTATTACAAACATGAAAAATTTGTAGTTGGGTGAATGAATGTTTTTTTTGCGTAATTGGAATTGACATGAATAGTTTCACAGATGTTAAACTTTCTTCCTGCCTGGCAATTAATTTTTCAGCTGATTCACAAATTGATAGAAAAATTGGTTTTGAATTTTGAAGATTTTTCTCCCAACTTTAGGATAGTTCTACATTATTCTGAGGTGTTCTTGAGGATAACTTAATTTCAAGACAAATTTCTACAAGAAATGCATATGCACACAAAAGATTTTACACACTTACTGTATAGATCAAATTTCCCCCTTCCCAGAAACCTACAACAGATCATGTCTCAAAAACAAGATGCATTACAGAAATCATTCAATTTGAAAATGAAATTCAAGAGAGAAAACTGCAAAATATGCATAATGCACATCAGATTAGGCCAGATTAACAAGTTTAAGCCTCCCAACCACAACACAGATGTTCCCAGGAGAGGAAGGATGGAGGCACCAATTAGTATGGAATCAAGAAAATGCGGCACCTGTGTTCCACACCCCACGCATAGAAACAGTAAGATTTAAAGTACTCAACAAAAGATAGTTCAAGAAAAAGCAATACATACTAAAAAATAAGATAGGGGTGAGACAAAGAAGATGTTTTATCACAAAACAAAAAATCTACTCTATTTCAACGAAAGAAAAGCCTCCCTATCCCTAACCTTCAGATTAGGATTTCACATTTCCCACTGAAAATACCAATTGTTATAGACACAATAGTTTTATCCCCAGATGATATACATTGTGCAATTGTTCTACGAGAGGAAGCACTACTCACAGGTAACTTAGAACTAGCCTATAAAAGCTAAATTCTGAAATGTCCCACAGAAATGTGTGCACAAAATTTAGAAGCCCAACAAATACTAATCGAGGCAAACTCGGTCAAATCAAAGACCAATACTTCTAGAATATAAGAGACCTTAAGAATTCAAATGGACCATAAAACACTAAGAACGTGTATGTCCAATGAAGTGTAATAGATTAGATTGTATGTTAGTTTGAGCCTCCCTAATTGCTAAAAAAAAAAGTTTTTCAAAGAGAGGAAGGAGAAAGGAACCATTTAGTATGGAGATAAGGGAATGCAGAATCTATGCAGAAAGGGCATAGAAACAGTAAGTTGAGAAAAAAGATTATCATACAAGGTCAAAGTTGAAAAAGGAAGTATTAGATCCTTAACATAACAATAAACATTTTATACAAACAAAAATAAGGCCTACCTAACTCTCAGCTCAGGTCCTCACACACATTTTCCCCCTGGGAGTGCAAATTCCCATAGATTCCATAGTTGTACTTCCTGAGGGAATGAAGTTTAATAGTTACCATATAATGATCATATTCCTGTTTTTCAAGCACCGTACGCGGCGGCCGGCCTTGGAACTTGAGGGAGGCGGAGAGGTAAAGTCTGTGTTCTTCATGGGTGAGCTGCGACTTGTACGGGATTTTGACTGGACACGAGCGCTTCAGGAAGTGCTTGTGGGTAGCCAACATTTTCTTGAACTGCAAGGAGATGGTTTTAGCATAACTTGTACTTTTGGAACTTATTTTTAAAGTTGAGAGTTACATCCTAATGTTTAAAAGGTTGCTATGCATATCACACTTGTTCAAAAAATGTAAACAAATGTCACTTCAAAATAGGAAATAAATTATTGACAATTAATTAGGCAAAAACTAATGTTATATTGAACAGGTTTAAAAAAATGAACAACTTCTAAACAATCACAAATGAAGTGGCATTGAAATTGACAATACCTTCTTGTCAAACTGATCCTTCACAACAGCTTCTTTTTTGATTTCTTCTTCCTTCATCTTGGCAGCAGCTGCTTCTTCAGCCTGGATTTTCTGTTCTCGCTCCTTGTGAAACTAAAATCAAAAGGAATTGTTAAAGACAAATACTCAAAAACTGTATAAGAATGAGTTCATACTCACTCAAATTATTTCACAGCTAGATGCATGTTAACTCAGTTACTTTTTTGTGGTAACTCCATTGAACAATGACATGACCCTTATGTATAATTTCACATACTCGGTCCGTACCAAATATTTTATTATACTAGTTCCATGCTTCACATTTTAAAGAACTCGTTCCGTACCAAACATTTCACGACACTTTTCCCTACCTCATATTTCATTACACTCATACCATACTTCACATCTCACGATACTTGTTCTTAATCTCACATTCCAAGACACTCATTCTCTTCTTTCCCATTTTACCCTTATTTTGAAAGGCTTTTATTTTTTAAATTGTTTCAATTTTTTCATTACATGACTGACCACTGCTACATGGAAGTGTAGAAGTTGTTCTTTAAGAAAAAATGCTATGCATTGAAGTATGTGGAAGCACTTGAACGTATTTTCCACAAAAAGAACTGCATTTCCTTCCCCCCCAATTTCAATGATTCAGTTTAACTTTTCCAAATGCAAAAAGTGGGGAAAAACTGATACAGCAAATACAGAGATTGCAACTGAAACTTCAGTTGAATTGCAAGTTAAAATAGTTCATACCAACATATTGACTTGTTTGTATCGTCAAACGAGTATAATTATCTCTGCGTGTCGTGGTTTTGTTGAATTAGATAGGCAAAAAACATGTTTTCAATAATGCCATACCTGAAAAATTGTTCAAATTTCAAATAAAATCCCATATCACGCATACAATACTTTGACATAATAAGATGCATCATGCATTTCCCTCAATGATTTTGTAAATTACCAGACAATCAATAGTTCAATTTCAAAAAGACTATCCAAAGCAGGTTTTTAAAATCTTATGTCACCCTAGCAGTACAGCCAGCATCATACCTTCTTTAACACGTTCACCGCGTTTCCACTGCTGTATACGGTTTTTTTTATTTGGTTGTAAGTAGCATAATACGGAAATCGACTTTGATGCTCGCATACACTTTTATTCCTCCTAAGAAATATGACAGATACAATTGCACAGTACCTTTCATCTGGTAAAACAACAGTTATTTCTTCAAGAGGCTGCAAAACAGATGAAATGTCATCCATTTAAACTGGTACGTGAATGAGCAATTTAACAGTTGGTACACAAATGGGTCAACACGTTGGGAATGTGTTGAAGTTGACAGTCATATTAGAAATAGAAAATTCATGGAACGTTTATGATACATTAAGGTAATATAAGATAGCCTATGACACATAAAATTATACTAGAATAGATTGAAGCAGAATAGGTTATCATAGATTTGTTCATTTATGTTAAAACTAAAAAAATTTTCACAGACCTAGCTAGTGTTATTTTGTTTATTGGCTGCATGGTAAATGAAGGTCATACATTCAGGCATTACTCACACATTGAGCGACTCATTTCTATCTTCCATAACACCAGATTAGATTAAACATTGAATATAGTATTAAGGGAATGAGAAATCTATATACAAGGGATGTCTCAACATTCTGTATGAAACAAGATAAAAGCTGAAAAATAGTGATGGATGCTGACAAAAGAGCAACAGTGAACCAATGAAAAAGGTTCATAGCAGAACAGAAACTTACCCTATTTCAGCAATGAGAAAGCTTACCTAGCCTTCACCGTAGGATCTCACATCTTCCCCTTGGGAGTGCTCATTCCTCAATTCATTGAAAATTTTAGAAAAACTAATTCAACAAAAACAAAAAATCAATCACAGATACCATCACAAAATTATTTCAGTACATAGTACTACGTACACTAAGTTGATCCATCTATGTCTCACAAGTTCAAATTAAACTTAACAGATATTTTCCTTACTTGGATTTGGAGGAAGGAGTTTGCAAAATACAGTGGCATCAAAAAAATGTACACAATAAAAAATAAAAATGTACCCTCACAAAACCGTGAGTACATTTTTATTGCGTTCCTGCCATAGTGAGAGGAACTAGGGACGTGATGACTGACTTCATGCTTCCCTGCCACAGCAAGCATGAGTGAGCATCAAAAGCTCGGTGAGGGAGGATCAAATTTATGCGTTCCTCAGTGCTTGCTTTTGCACTTTTTCACCAACCTTGCCGGCCTATAACTCCATAACCACTTGCCACAATGGGAGGAAATAAACGCATAATGGAGGTGAAAACTTGTGCCATCACCCTACTGGAGCAGGGTTGGTCTGTGATATGCGTGGCCGTAGAACTGAAGGTGACAAGAAGGGTCGTCTACAACCTAAAGAAGGAAGCTGCCAGCATCTCACCTGGCACCATTCCACCACAAAAGAAGGGCTCCATTAGTTCCAGTGTAGTAATGGATGGTTCAGCTAACACCTCACGCTACAAGACCTTGTCTGTTCATGGGGTGGTCTTTCTTGGTGCTCCAGAGCCCTTCTTTCGTGGTTGAATGATGCCGGGCGGGACGCTGGTGGCTTCCTTCTTTAGGTTGTAGACGACCCTTCTTGTCACCTTCAGTTCTACGGCCACGCATATCACAGACCACCCCTGCTCCAGTAGGGTGATGGCACAAGTTTTCTCCTCCTATGTACGTTTATTTCCTCCCATTGTGGCAAGTGGTTATGGAGTTATAGGCCAGCAAAGTTGGTGAAAAAGTGCAAAAGCGGGCACAGAGGAAAGCTGAATTTGACCCTCCCTCACCGAGCTTTTGATGCTCATTCATTCTTGCTATGGCAGGGAGGCATGAAGTCAGTCATCACGTGGGTGCTACTTTACTCCCTAGCTCCTCTCACTATTCCTATGGCGGGAACGCAATAAAAATGTACACGCAGTTTTGCGAGGGTACATTTTTATTGCGGTGAAAGTGTGTAATTTTTTTGAGGCCACTGTAG
Source organism: Platorchestia sp. MABIK (assembly GCA_014220935.1). NCBI lineage: Eukaryota > Metazoa > Arthropoda > Malacostraca > Amphipoda > Talitridae > Platorchestia > Platorchestia sp. MABIK. The sequence continues at coordinate 121,871 of JACJUY010001103.1, forward strand.
ACTATATGTTAAGAAATCCCAAGGACTTGTAAAAAATGACAGGATCTTGAAGTCAGGGAAATGATTTATAATTTCCGTATATAAAAAATTGGCAATACATACTTAGTACTGTGAAGTTAGGTTGCACAATTTTATTTAGAACAGGTGTTGAATTAATAAATGAAATAAAATTTGTATTGTACTTTCAAATTCATTTCAGGATATTATTTCATTTTGAACACATAAAATGCCAACTTAAAGAAGAGGTTTGTACATGTGCTTTTGGTATATTTAATACGAATCCTGGTTTGGAAATGTACAAAATTGATTTTTTTTTAGCGTTTTATTTCTTCCCATTAACAACTAAATTTCCACTGACTATTGCTAATCACTTCCTTTAACACGTTCTCCACGTATTGGGCCACATGTGTACCAACAGGTACATTGCCCATTTACATGCCGGTATAAATACACGATATCTTAAATGTTTTGCAATATTTTTTAAAAATGAATGTTATCATACGAGGTGAAATGTTATCGCGCAATTGTATTTTTTGTATTCATTGGGAAGAGTTAAAATTTATTCAAGCTGGAAAGTCAATCTCCCTATTGTGCAACTTACAACCTAACCAAACCACCGTTAACAGCCGTGGAAACGCAGTGAGCGAGTTAAAATAAAGTCTCATTCAAATAGTTTTTATTATGATATTTTCAAAACGGAGCAAAAAATCAACACAATTATCTTCAAATCTTTATCAGGATGTCTACTAGTATTTCATTTCAAAATTTTACTACCTTCCACAGCAAAAAATAACCATCTATTTTTTACACAATGAATGTTGTCCAAATGTCCAGATGTAAGTAATAAGCCTATATTGAGTAGTTTGAGTCAATAATACACACAATAATAAAGGTTCAAAAAATTTCCAAGTTTGTAAATACTTATTTAGAAGTATATTTAAATGATTAGAGTGCATCTAATATATGCAATAACATACAAAAAACCTAGTTCCTCTAACTCATAACATTTAGAGATTGTGTTTTAGTCTACAATAATCCCATAAACTGCGGCAAATTTCTGATTCTGGGAAAAGGAAATTTTTTAAATTTTCCATTTTCTTTATATATACACTTCATCCAATTTTGAGTAAATTATCTCACTTCACAATTTTTTACTACCTTGACAGGTAAAGTAGACCCCTGAGGCAAATTCAACTACTTTTTACTACTTTACTACCTAGTAGACACTCTGTTTATTATATTCATTACCACCAGTTTGAACATGTTCATGTTTTACTCTTAAATAAACTTTGATAAATGCAATAAACAGTGAAAACATGCATCACAATCATGTTTGCTCAGTCGAAAATACATGCAATACAAAGCTTAATTAGCTAAGTTTGGCAATGAATTGCTCACTCTTTTCATTAACAATAAAAAACCATCTTTGTTTGGATTGAATAAAGGTTACAGAGCAATTATGGCTGCTCTCACCACCACACTCGTATAATTATCCTCAAGTACTACTGTAAATACATGACCAATATGCAAAAATATGAAGGATGTATTATAACATTTACTATGAAAACGGAAATTTTCCCGTGCAGAAATAATTAGCATGATACCATATAGTTCTAAGATACCAACTCAATTTCAAGGCCTAACATACCTAGCTAAACACTAACCTTCATTGATCTTTCGAAGAACTTAGGACCAAGTGTTTCGACTGTATCAATTCCAACATGTGGACCAACACAACCAGGTTTGAATAATGACTGGCAATGAAGGTCCATGTCTTCTTCAGTCAAAAACGGATCATCTGGATCCACTTTCTCTTTTTTGGAGTCTTCTGTAGCTCTGAAATAACATTGGAATAAGTAGTCAATAACAATTTTCACCTCATACCAATGTAGATATTTATCCTTTCTTCAACATGGTTACAGGTAATGCCATCCACCATTAAAATAAGAATTTTGTTAAACCCCCCAAGCAGAAAATGTAGTACAGTTACTCTTCATGACTAGAACCTAATTTGCTATTTGGAGAGTTCAAATTGGAAAACCATTTTTATAATTAAATTTAATGTAAAAAGATTGACAAACTGTCACCATCAGCCTATTTTTTGTCAGATTGCGAAAGTGCATTCAAATTAGAGGACAAAATTTGTTTACCAAATGTGTCTAGATTGAGAAGTGATCAAGCAAATGGAAGTTCAAATTAAGAGGATACCACTGCATATTTAGAAGACTATCATTGAAATCCCAAAGTAGCCACATACCATCTTGAATTCCTTTGTTAAGGTGCTCAAATGATCACACATTATCACAAAATTAATTGCCAAGATACTGGAATAAATTTTGAAATCCTGTGAAATCCAGTGGAGAATGTCAACAGAGGATTCAAAGATCTGCAGGTAGAGATGCCCATGATATGCAGTCATAAATACTACATATATAGGTTAGCTTGAGACTTTCTGGACCCATTAAAACATTTTAGAAGAGCAAAAAGGAGGATCATTTAGTAGTAGGAAATAGAAAATCTATGCATAAATCAATTCCCAAACAGGATTACTTTCATATAGAAATAGCAAGGTAGTAAGGAAGGAAGGAAGGAAGGAAGGAAGGAAGGAAGTATAAAAAAATAGCTAAGAAGGTAAAAAAAACTGGAACAAGAAAATGGACACAAAAATAGAAATTTTTTGATATTCCAATTTGGAAAATGTTTACGACAAGATACTAATCACAAGTGACGTCACGCCTGCAGTGTCGCGAGTGAATCATGGCTGCCCTGATTTGTACTTATCATTTGCATAATCAGATTATTTTACAACAATTGGTAAATTTATAGAAAAGAATGACAAAGCAATTGTAACCTAATGTTCATTCCAGCCAGGGAAAACGAAAATTAGAAAACCGCTATAACTCGTGAAATACTGATTTACGACGGAAATTGTCTAGAACAAAAGTTGTTTACTCTGATCTAATTACCATCATACAAGAAACAAAAACCAATAAATCAATTAGTGTCCGGTGGTAAACAAAAACCATCAATTTTTTATTCAATAGCTGAATTAACCTAACTCATCCTTCTGGTGGCAGCATTCCCTGTAGTTTACAATAGACAAATGTAACTGAACTAAGGAGAACATGGAGTCTACACACAAGGTATGTTTCGCACAGGTACCCTGCACATAGAATCAGCAAGTTAGAAAGAAAAAAAAGATAAAAAGCATATATGTGAAGGAAAGGACAGTAATTGTTTTTCTAATTTATGATGCTTGGATTTAGGTAATAAGTTTGAAAGAAACAATTTTTCTTCTAAACACTTCCTGTTGCAAATGAGTATTTAACGAGTTATACCAGTGACGTAATATAATGTAACTGAACTAATCTAACCTAAAGTAACCTAAAGTAACAATCATTTGAGCGCATTACAGCTGTCGGAAGGGAGAGTCCATTAAGGGTCCTCTCCTCAAACCAATTTTTCCCATGCTTGAAAGAATAGAATTGCAGCAAGTAACCTACAGCTATATCTTGTTAAATACTCATTTACAACAGAAAGTGCATGGACGAAAAATTGATTATTTCAATCTAATTACCAATATTCAAGTGCCAAAAAATTGGAAAATCAATTACTGTCCTCTTCTTCACAAATACTTGAAACGATATAGTATAAAAAGTATAAAAACTATAAAAAGTACAATGAGCACAAAAAACAGACATTCTAAAAGCCTAGCTATAGCTGAATCAATCTAACAGTATTTTTCCTAGGAGCATCAGTCCTAGCATAACTGAATAGAAATCTCAACTCATCTAAACTTACAGTGTATCCTATATCCCCTTAGGACTTAAGTACAATTTAGGCCTCTATAATCAAATAATCTTAAGCAGTACATTTTGAACATCATAAAACCTCTCCAAAGTTTTGCAATGCAATGGTCATTATAACGGTTAATGCTGATTTTAGGCCTTTCACAAAAATTAATAATTCCGTTCCATAGAACAACTAAAGGAACACATTTAAAAATGTTTTACATGAATGACATTCTGCTCACTGATGCGTTATTTTTGAGTTATTCAACTTTGAAGTTATAAGAACGTCGGATGTAAAAGTGAAGGAACGGACACGTAAATATGCTGTATTACGGTATTAACATAATGATGGGTGAGGTTAGGGTAGATTATGGAAGGTTAGTTAAATAAACTAACCTAAAATAACATAAACCAATCTAAAATGGCTCACCTTAACTTACCCAAACTAGGGCTGTTATTTTCACGCCATGAAGTGAGCGTGTCCCAACAATGCGGCGACTAAGCAACCGACCATATAATGTTATTCTTATATGAACGTAATTATTGTTACATCTCAAAAATAATGCATCAGCGAGCAGAATGTCAGTCGTGTAAAACGTTTTTAAATGTGTTCCTTTAGTGATTCTTTGGAACAGAATTATTAAATCCGTGAAAGGAATAAAATCAGTATTGACCACTATAACTTACATTGATTATTTTACTAATTTATTACTATCCTTCTGTATCTACAAACTCACTCTCTAGATAGAAAGGTTCAGGAATGGCTCATTTGGTGCTCATACTCTATGATTTTAGGAGCCTCAATTATGCTTTCTTGTTTAAAGCATTACATTAATTACATTTCAATTATAGTATACAGCCTACAGACTTTGACACAAACTTGAAAGAGATTGAGTGAGGGAAATTTCATTAACTCCATGACCTACTCGGAAACATGATAATAAACTTCAAAACAATTTACAAAATAAGCACCAGCGTTCCTTTTCAAAGGCTATGAAGCTACATTAATAATTTTACACTGTAAAAATATAATTTCATTATAATTTCGCACCTAAAATGTACTAAAAATTGGTTTTTCATACCTAGAAACACAAATTACAATACAAATAACTAAAAATTTTCTGAACTTACAATTTATACATTTAGCAATTACTCACTTGAACAAGCCTGGAATGAAAAATATAAAATCCTTTTCTGGTTTAGTCCTAGAAATACGCATCTCCATGACTTGCCTATTTTCAGAAAATTGATAAACACTACTGTTTCTCAACCGAGCGTATAGTTTTTTAATCGTAGATTTAATTTATAACGCAATAAAAATTATTGCAATAGCTATAACAGCACTTCATTACAATTTCTCTGAAACACAACGAACGAGACGTCACATCAACAGACAACAGCACCCGCTCCGAACACCATGTTACAGAATTTAGACACAACAGGTTTAGATCATGATTGTAAACACTGGGGCTCTCCACGAACAAGTTGATCTTATCCTCAACATGCATATACATTACCCTGAGTTAGATTTCATTATATCAGAATAGAAGTAAATTTAAGCCTCTCTAGTTCCAAAAAAAGAGTTCCTGAGAGAGGATGACACCACTTGGTACGCAATTAACAGGACAGCCAAATAAACTGAAACAAATAGCCATTTTTGAGAACCCATCTTAGATCCTTCCCGAATTACCCTGACAAAAGACCAGTGCGCAGTTTTTGAGAACCCATCTAAGACCCTTCCCGAATTACCCTGACAAGAGGGTAATTTCTGAACT